>JAKSZT010053801.1:11639825-11894344 GCA_026826555.1 Tolypeutes matacus | reverse complement strand
AAAATAAAGGGCTTTTTTTTTTTTTTTTTTTTTTCTTTTCGGTTTCTTCTTCTTTTTTTTTTTTTATTATGGGTAAAAATCAAGAGGGCTTTTTAACAGCTTAAGAAAAAGCCATTGATTATACACTTTGGATAGATCATATGGTATGCAAATATATCTCAATAAATCTGCTTAATAAACAAATAATTGCGCAATAACCAGAAATAGCAGCTATGTACAGCAGGGAAAAAAACAGAGTGATTGAGAGTTGAGGAATTTTGTCTGTTTTTTGTTTATTATTATTACTGAAACAATGAAAATGCTTTAATAATGACTGAAGTGATGAATGTACAATGTACATGTGATGATGTATTTGGTATGTGATTATACCAAATATCATTGATTATACACTTTGGATAAACTGCATGCTTTATTAATATGTATCAATAAAATTGATTTGTTTAACAGTGCTGAATTGTGTGTGTGATTGTGATTGAAAGGGGAAGTTTAAGGTCATGTGTCATTAGAAAGAAAGCTAGAGGATGAAACTGTTGTGAATGATGACTGTAGTTAAATAGTATAAATACAAGAATATTCTTCCAGGAACTAGAACAAATGTACGTCACTGTTACAAGGTGTTAATAATAGGGTGGTATCCGGGAAAAAATACACCTGATGCAAATTATGGGCAATAGTTAACAGTAATATTTTAATATTCTTTCATCACTTGTAACAAAGCTATCATACCAATGCTAAGTGTCAAAAATGGGGGGGGGGGGATTGTGATAGTTTGAAGCTGGGTGGATCCTGGAAAATCCTGTTCTTAAAGAAAATCCATTCCTGTGCATGTAAACCTATTGTAGATGGGAACTTTAGATTAGATTACTGGGAAGTGGCTGTGGCTCAATCAGTAGGGCTCCCATTTACCATATGGGAGGCCCCGGGAACCGAACCCGGGGCCTCCTGGTGAAGGCAAGCCCGCCCGCACGGCGGCATGGTTAGCTGACCCAGCGAGCACAAGCAGCAAGGGGGGGGGGAGAAATGAAAAAATAAATAAAATCTTAAAAAAAAAAAAATAGATTAGATTACTTCAGTTAAGGGCCTTTTATTAGATTACAGGACCCAAGATGGGTCTTAATTCTCTAACTGGAGTCCTTTATAATAGGAGGAATAAAAATTCAGACACAGAAAGAAAGCAGAGACAGAGATGAACCCACTAAGTACAGAGAATGCCACAAGAGTAAGAAGCTGAAAACAACACAGCCTGGAGAAGAAGACAGGGACCAACAGAGCCACCATTGTGCCCTGCCTCATGGTAGGAGTCCAAGATCGTCCCAACTTATTGCTTTTAATGTTTCCAGGCCATGGCGTAGGGAGGAAAAAAGCTGGGCAGAATCCAGCAGAATCCCTGAGTAGAGGAAAGAGAACTGAGAGCCTAAGGAGATCAAGACAACTAGAATTTACAGGACAGAGTATGAGAGAAGAGAGAGAACTTCAGAGATCTACAAAGGGTTCCCCTCAAGTGTGACACAGAGTTCTGATTAACGCATATGAGTTAAGAAACTGCCCCAGGCCTGGGAAAGAATCAGTCAAAAAGGATTAGAGGTAACAGTGACTGAAGTCACATCCAAGAATAGTGTCTGTTTTTACCAGCTAGTTGATTCATATCTAGCAGACTCTACAAAACAATGTTAACTGAAGTCCTTTAGGCAAAAGGAAAATGTTACTAGGAAGAATATGGATCTACACAAAGGAATGAAAAAATATCAGAAATTCTAACTAAGTGGGTGAATGTAACAATTTTTCTTATTGTTGAACTCTCTTAAAAAGATAATTGGGGAAACGGATGTGGCTCAAGTGATTGGGCTCCTGCCTGCCATATAAGAGGTCCAGGGTTCGATTCCTGGAGCCTCCTGGTGAAAGGTAAGCTGGCCCAAGCGGAGAGCTGGCCCACGTGGAATGCTGGCCTGTGTAGGAGTGCTGGCCCACGCGGAGAGCTGGTGCAACAAGATGACGCAACAAAAAGAGACACAGAGGAGGGACAATAAGAGACACAGCAGACAGGGAGCTGAGATGGCATGAGAGATTGAGCGCCTCTCTTCCCTTCCGGAAGGTCCCAGGATCGGTTCCCAGTGCCGCCTAAAGAGAAGACAAGCACAGAACAACACACAGAGAGTGCAAAACAATGAGGGGTGGGGGGAGAAATAAATAAATCTTTAGAAAAATAAAAAAAGATAATTACGTAAACAAAAATAAAACAATGTACTGTGAATTTAGTTATATATATATATATAAAACAAATAAAATATATGAGACAATAGCACAAAGGTCAGGATGGGAGAACTAGTACTACACTATTGTAAGGTTTAAATATGATAGATGAAGTAGTAAAACATCATTTGAAGGTAGACTGTGATAAGATAAAGATGTATACTATAAATCCTAATGATACCACTAAAATAATAGAGTTATAACTAATAGCCACAAAGGAGATAAACTGGAACCATCATAATCCAAAAAAGGCAAAAAAAAAAAAAAAAAGAAGAAGAAAAAGGGAACAAAAAACAGATGGACAAATAGAAAACAAATAACGTTAATAGATTTAAACCTAAATCAATCAATAATTACATTACAAGCAAATAGTCTAAATACCCTCAACTAAAAGGCAGAGGTTGTCAGATTGGATTTTTAAAAAAAACAAGACCTAATTAAATATTGCCTATAAGAAATATTTTTTAAATATTTCTTTTAAATATAAAAACACAAAATGATGGTAAAAAGGAAAATGATGGTAAAATATATACCATTCTATCACTAATCAAAAGAAATCTGGAGTAACTATATTAACATCAGACAAGAGATTTCAGGCAAAGAATATTACCAGGGATAAAGGTCATTTTATAACAATAATGGGGTCAAAATATCAAAAGAATATAACAATCCTAAATGTTTATGTACCTAATAACAGAGCTTCCAAATACATGGAACAAAAACTGAGAACTGCAAGGAGAAAGACAAATCCATAATTATAGTCAGAGATTTCAATATCCCTCTCCCAAAAATCGATAGCTCAAGTACACAAAAAATTAGTAAGGATACAGAAGACATAAACAACCATCAACTAACTTTATCTGGTTTACATTTATAGAACACTGCACCCAACAACAGTTGAACACACTTTTTTTTTTTTTCAAGTGCACACAGAAAATTTGCAAAGAAAGATCATATCCTGGGATGTAAAATAAGTCTCAATAAATTTAAAAGGGAAAGTGAATTGCAGCAGTATAGGGAACAGGGAAACCAGCAATCCAAGCAAGATATAATGATGGCTTGAAGAGAATGTATAGATTAAACATATATTTTGGAGGAAGAGCAAAAAGGACTTAAGTAATTGGATGCAGGAAGTGAGAATAAAGAATCATACCTAGGTTTGCAGCCTGAGCAATTGGCCTAAGTGGTGTCACATAGAAAGATTAGAGGAAGAACAGGTTTGGATGCAAGTAAGCGTGGAAATCAGAGTTTTGTTTTGGTATGTAAAATTTGGAATGTCTTTAGGCATCCAAGTAGAGATACCAAGTAGCAAGTTGGATATATAAATCTGGACCTAGGGGAGCAGTAAAGGCTAGACATATATATTTGGGAGTCACCATCAAATATCTGACATTTAAAGCCATTAAGCCTGGATAAAATCACCTAGAAAAAAAAGTCTAGCGACTAGCTGAGGAGCCAGGACTAAGCTCTGGGCAGTGCAATATTAAAGATTGAGTAGACGGGGAGGAGCTGACAGAATGAAAAAGAGTAACCAGTCAAGTAGGAGGAAAACTGGGTTTGTGGTATGTTAAATGGTTACTCGGAGATATTGAATTATTTACCTGCATGTAAATTTACTCAATATGAGGTAGACAAGTCAAAAACTTACCAAGGAACAAAAACAAAAAAATAAAATAAAAAGTAAAAACAAAACAAAACACAATTTATAGAGAGGAAAAGGGAGAGAAAAACTGCAATTTGGGAACACTGTCTTGTTTGTACACTTTTGTGGTAAGATGATTAGTTGGTAGCTAGCAAAAGGTCAGTCTGAGCAAACTGTCCTTGAGCAGGCTAACTTCATCATCAAAGAAAATAATTTCTACTTATGGATTCTCCAGAGCCTTGAGTGTTGACCTGTAGAGAACGTGTGACAGGCTGTCACTGTATAATTGTCAGTGGCCATTACTTTAGGTCAGGTGGAAAGCATTTCCTCATCAGAATTCCTCAGGTGTCACAGAAAACAAGAGAAAACAGTTGTTTCAAGAACATGGAAGCCTATAATTGTCAGTGGCCATTACTTTAGGTCAGGTGGAAATCATTTCCTCATCAGACTTCCTCAGGTGTCACAGAAAACAAGAGAAAACAGTTGTTTCAAGAACATGGAAGCCAATAACTGTAATCACGAGATGTAAACTAAACTCACAAAGGGGTCTTTATATCAGTGGTTCTGAAACTTTAGTGTACATCAGAATCACCTGGAAGGTTTATTGAAACAGATTGCTGGGCAATCCCAAAGTTTCTGACTCAAAGGCACCCAATAATTTGTTCCCATCTAATGCTGCTGATCTGAGAACCTTAAGTACCACTACTCTTCTAACGTGAATATGTGCAGCAGGAGGTGTGTTCAAGAAGGAATGGTCATAGCTACTTTGTTTATAATATAAAAAACTGAAAACAACTTAAATGTCCATAGATAGTTAAATGGATAAATAAATTGTGGTATGTTATACAATGGAATACTATACAGCCAGGAAAACTAATGGCTACATGCATCTATCCAGATGAATCTTAAGATCTTGAAAAAAAAAGTCACTGAACATACATATTTGGTTTTATTCACATAAAGTTAAAAAAAAAAAAAAACCAGGAATAATTAAACACCATGTCATTTAGAGATACAAACATTATGCAGTTAACCAAAATAAAAAGTAAAGAATAACACAGAATTCAAGATCCTGGGTATCTAGGAGTTGGGAAGGAGAGAGAAGCATCAGGAAGTTATACAGAGGGGCATCAAAGTTAATGCTCTATATGTTCAGTGATGAGTGTACTTTAAACTATTCATATAATTTTTTATATTCTTGTGTGAATTATTTCATAATAATTTTAAATTAAAATTAAAAAGGAGGCAATGATCAGCTCTGTCAGGTGGTACTGAGAGTTCAAGAAAGATGAGAACACAGAAATGACTTGAATTTGGCAAAAGGAAGTTTTTTAGTGATCTATAGAAGAGCAATTTCAGTGGCGTGATGAGAAGTCAAATGATAGTAAATTGAGAATACTATAATGCAAGGAAGAAACTGCTAAAATCATAAGAAGTGCAAATCAAATATTTTGGGAATGCACATAAAGGTATTACTCCCAGCCAAGGATAATCAACAAGGCTTCAAGGAGGATTCTGTACAGGATTCTGGAGGACGGGCAAGATTTTGTTACATGGTAACAAGAAACAAAGGATATTTCAGGCAAAAAGAACAATATAAACAATGTCAATAGAGACAGAATCAAATAAAAGTTAGGCATATATGGGAAAGGCAAGTAGTTAAGTTTAGCCCAAGCACAGGTGGCTGGGTGAGACATGGGATCTAGGAAAGACAGGTACAGGTTGCTCTAGGTCTGCACTGGCCAATACTATAGACATGTGACTACTGAGTACTTGAAGTGTGGCTAGGGAAACAGAACTGAAATCTTAATTTTATTTAATTTGAATTAATTTAAAAAACTGGACACTTGATTCAGTTGAAAGAACCTGAGTATGTGAATCTACTTCTTCAACCATAGCTTTCATGAAATCTAAATATTAAGTATTTCCAATGAAAATGTAGCATCTGAATTGAGATGGGTTGTTGAGTAAGGTGATGAACTGTACAGGTTTTAGCACTGAACACCCCGTATCACGGGGTCATCTTTAGCTGTAAGTGTAAATACACTTCAGATTTTGAAGATATAATATGGAAAAAAAGTAAAATAACTCATCAATAATTTTTTGATGACATGAGATATCTTAGTCACATAAATTTTTAAAAAATTATTAATACATTAATTTCACTTTTTAAAATGTGGTTATTAGAAAAATTTTAATTACACATGGCTCACATTATATTTCTATTGGACAGTGCTCATCTAGATAAAGTTGAGCGTGGTTGTTATTCAGTAGGAAATAAAGAGCCACTGAAATCTCAAAATTTCCACATCAGCACCATTTTTTTTTCCTGAGGGTGGAGAGGTAGGGAAGAAGGGGTAAAGAGAAGCATTACAGCTTTTGGAGTTACAATAAGTAGCTCCTCAAGAACCTAGAAATAAGACTGCCTTTTTAAAGTTAAAGTTTAAAATCAACACAACCAATCAGAGCAGAAATAAATTTACTAAGAAACAGAATGGCTTCTTGGTCTGTAAGACTTGACTGTAGTTTACCCAGGCTGCATAATACACAACCTCAAAAAAGTTCCTAGTCTTGGGTGTATGGCAAACCATTTAAAAGCAGATCTATTTAAAAGCCAACTTTTGTATTTATTCCTTCTTCTGGCAGTCAGAGTTCTAGTTCTACTCAGTATCTCATTTTCCTACAAACCAGGAAAATTTCTAAGCAATATGAGAGAATTACAGACAATGCCAGAACATTATGGAAGTTAAGCATTTGGTTAGAGTAAACTACAACTAGGTAAATATATCTTGCCCTTCCTCCAACAATGTTCTACAATAGAAAAAGGAAAAAAAATTAATTTTTTTAACTTCCTCAATGCTGGGAAATCTAATCTAGCATCATGATTAGCCTCTTGATCCCCCTCTAATATTCCCTAATTTAGGGACCTTCACCACCATCCAATCAGTTGCCAAGCCAAAAATCTGATAGTCATTCTAGATTTCCATTTCAACTTCATTCGACTCATTCAATTCTACCTTCTTTATCTGTTTCAAATTTTCCTTTCTACTTCATCTGAACCCCAGCCCCCATCTAAATATGGCAGAATTGGAAGTAACCTAAATTTCTGTGTCTTTTATGGACTTTTTCTCTGGGTCATCTAATTTACTTTCATGGTTTTAACTCCCAAATTGTATTTCTAGCTCAGGTCTTTCTCACAATCTCCCAGACTTGTAAATCCAATCATCTGCTAGAAATATCCACCTGAATGTTCCTCAGGTATCTCAAACTGTCCAAAAACTCAATCTTTTCCATCCAATGTGTTTATCATCTATTTTCCAAATGTTGAGATTACGGGATTTTCCATGCTAGAAAATGAGATATCAACTCCTCTCCCATTATTTAATTGATCAAGTCCTTCCCACTTTATCTCCTAGTCTTTAAATCCTCTATACGTTCTTCATCCTAAAAAATCCTTATCATTCATTTCTCTCCTGAACTCCCTTTAACAATCAACATTCAAATTTCATGTTACCTATAAGGCCTTCCATGATCTGACCACCACCTTTTCTGTCTCTCTATAGGCATACCTTGGAGGTACTGCAGGTTCAGTTCAAGACCACTGCAATAAAGCAAGTCACACGAATTTTTTGGTTTCCCAATGCACATGAAAGTCATGCTTATACTCTAAATGTGCAATAGCATTATGTCTAAAAAAACAATGTACATACGTTAATTAAAATGTGACACAGAGACACAAAGTGAGTACATGCTGTTGGAAAAACAGTGCCAGTAGACTTGCTCAATGCAGGGTTGCCACAAACCATCAATTTATAAAAAAGGCAGTATCTGCGAAGTCAAGAAAATGAGGTATGCCAGGCATTTATTGCCTTATACACAGTGATTTCAGCCATGAGAAAATATTTATAGTTTATACATTTACTGGGTTGTTTTCCATCAGTTTGCCTTTGTTCATATATTGTCCTCTTTCCAATTTGAAGAGCATATGCAGTTTTCCAATGTCTAACCATGAAAAAAAAATTTTTTTTTTTAAAAAGTGCACACATTCTACTGGTTTTAAAATATAAAAACCAACAAGATGTACTCAGGGCTAGAAATCTACTATAAGGATGTATTTCTAGCCATCAAGTTTTCTCACGGCACTTAAAAGCAATAGCTAGTCACACTTTTTGGACCAAGAGAATAAGCACCCTGGGCTTTCTTCCATTTCCTTACACCACAATTTCTGGTTCCTAATTATTTTCAGTTCTTAAGTACCTGTTGAGTATCCCTTCTAAAAGAGCGGCTGCAAAAATTTTGCTTGATTTAGCATTCTCTGTTGGGTCATCTGGAAGGAGTGACTCCCTAGATTTTTCCTAGGATAAAATGGTGAAGAAGCCATGTAGGTGACACAACAGTAATGTGATGTCACAAGAACAAGAAGAATGCTAGGTAAAACTTATTAAAGGAAATGTTCTGGGCACATGACACAGCAAAACATTGTTCACTTGGAAATCACAACTTGTCATCCAAACAGTGAATACCAAATAAGAACTCTCAGCCTTCAATACTCACCAGATAACCATAAGATTACATACCAATGAATATGAAAATAGATTTTGTAATAACAAAAGTTCTGCACATTGTTTGTTAGCTCATCCCAAGAATGGAAGTCGAGAGCTTCCTAAGAGCTGTAAAAAAGAAGACTTTTATAACTTTTTATCTCTACGGATTAATAGTTGCTTAATAAATGTTAAACAATTAAAATATGTCTCAGCTGTTACCTCACCTACAGTCTGCTCTGCCTGCTACTCCCACTATCAATTTAGAGGGCAAATGCATAAGATACCTCTCTGTACACCCAGAGTTCCCTCTGCTTATTACTCTCTCACTCTTTGCTGCACTATCTTTTAAGTTATCTGCCCTATGTTACTTCTCTAGATTGTGACCATCTTGAGGACTGGGCTATGCCGTTTTTATCTTTGCATCTCCTAGAACATAACAGTGCCTGGCATGTGTTAGCAATCAACAAAAGTCAACCATATGACTGAATAATCAAGTATTTTTACTCAAACCATAAAAAAATATCTAAACCACAGGAAATGGATGTGGCTCAAGAGGTTCGGCGTCTGTCTGCCATATGGAGAGACCAGGGTTCGATCCCCGGTACCTCCCAGTAAAAAAAAAAAAAAAAAAAAAAAAAAATATATATATATATATATCTAAACCAGTGCTACTCAAAGTAGCCAGGCCATGAACTGCTTATCATTGATTAATGATGAGCCAAGGATTTTCAGCCAGGATGTAAAATAATTGTTTTCTTCTTCTAGAAAAGCTTGCAATGAAAAATAATGTCCAGCTGAACTAAAGAGTGCTTAGTGATGGGGCCAATTTACATTCTTGTCCCACTTTGAACAATGCTGATCCAAACACTTGAGAGATGGATGAAACATTTTCAAAAGAAAGGTAAGAAGCTGAGGAATGGATGGTTAAAATTAAGTTCATGGTCCTCATCCATTTTTAAAAACACACATATTCATAGATCCCCAAATATAATAGATATTTAAAATAAAGGTACCTAAATTCAGTGATTTTAAAAAAAGACACAAGGCATTTACAAGTTTTTAAAAATCCAGGACACATTTTAAAAAACCCTAATAATTTTTTAATTAGAATTTTTTCCTTTTTTTTTTTTCAACAGGACAAGTAACAGATTACATAAACTTCAGAACTTCTCAAATATCTAGTTATTACACATATCCCCCTGTCTTGCAGGGAGGGATCTTGGTCGGCTTAACAGTTTCAGGTAAAATAAGCTGCATAATAGTATATGTTACAATGATAAATGTACAGTGTTTACATGAAATATATTTTAGAAGCAAAAAAAGATGCATCTGCATCAAAAAGCAACCTTTTAAAATGCGACAGCTATTCTTTACAGTCACTCTTGCAACAGGTCACAAGATGGGGTCATCACTAACCTCAGATAAATCACTATGATGCACATAAAATACAGAAAGATTGGTTACCTTATATATTATATATATTTATATTTTCACACTTTAGCTTCTGAGACAAACTGAGAATTTAAAATTTATTTTCTTCAGATAACAAATCATTTTTTATTCTTCATAAACATGGTGCCCACAAAAGCACATAGGTAAGGCACAATAGGGTTTTCTGTTACAGAATAGTGTGCATCATGTTTACTTAACCAGAAAACGTGCATTATCTGTGCAAGTTCATGCTGCAAACCCAACACATACACAATAAAACATAAAGGAAACTGAGCTTTAAATAAAATCAGAATTGGTACAATTCCAGCTGTTTCACATATTCATTTGGACTGACAATATTAACAAGGCATTTAAAAAAGCCAATTGTGAGATTACAAATAAACTTTGCTCAGTGACAATATTTATTCTGAAATCATAAACAGTAATAAAGTAACTTTACTGAAACAAATTAAATACTGAGGCACAAAGCAACGGTCACTCGTGCATTTACTATACTGCAAACTTTCATGTCCCAAAATTGCAAATATAATTTGTCAAATACACATTTTGCTGCAACCATGTGCCCTGCTTTAAACTTGACATATAACAGGGAACTAACATTTCATTAAATTATAAATAGATTGAGTAAATGACTTTATCCCAATGGTATTATTTCACAGCCCTAGTATTTATAATAAATACAGCTTTTCACAAAATATTTTTCCAATATTTGCCAATTGCTTCTTTATTGCTCACATAAATTTGAATCCATTACAACTGATATCAGACCTTTCACACAAAATCATACTCAGATATTTTAATATAAAAACTTATATAAAACTTGTATCTAATACTTCCAGGTGTTTGGCTGTTTGATCTATGTGATAGCTCAGCCATAAGTATATATATGTATATGTGTATATACATATACACATACACATATATATACATACACACACATACACAAATATATGTACATACACATATTAGATTATGAATAAAATAGGAAGCTTATTTTACTGCTTTAATGCAGACATCCTCACAAAACAAGACTACTTTCGCTACCACCAGCATTTATACATATATACAAAAGCCAGTTTAAGTACATGTACATCCCATTACATTTATATGCAACCACTAAACCCAAATTAATTTCCCCCTATTCCAGCGGTAGCAAATCAATCTCTTACAAACAAAATAAACCTAAGGTTAAATTGGGAAATTAACAGTTTTACGACATCCACCTGTAAGGAACTATGAAGATGACTGTATACAAAAACTCACAACATTAGTTCACAGGAAATTAAAGAAATACAAGAAGCCTCTTCACCATGCTTTGGTGTGGTTATCCAAACACTTTGTGGTGCAAAAATACAACCACCACATCTGAAAATGTTTTAATAAAGTCAGTGTTCCTCATGCAATCTTTAAATGCATCGGTTTAACTGAGCTCCCAAAACTGAACAAAACAATTATTCTATCTACTCAGCATTACTGCCTCACTGCTAAGTTCCTTTGGAACCTTAAGATTTCTGGAACATTCAAACAGAGCTCTATATTCATCAATAAAAATATTACATACAAAAAGCATTTAAAAAGGAAGACAGGAAACCAAACAGGAATTTTCCTATTGAAGTTAACAGTCCTAGGAGTGGTAGAGAGTCTTTTCAAGAACCTCCTTGAGAATTTGCAAGGCCAGTCCGAAGACGAAGATGAGACATAGAGTTCATATGTTTATTTGATGGCTTCAAGGGAGTGTTGCAAGTAAGAGCTTGAGGAAAACGATGATGGTATCTATCTAGTCGTAAATATTTTACTGTAACCAATTTCCCTGTTGTAAGATAAAAAAAAGTGAGCATATGAGTGAAAATATGCTCCTATTTGTAGAAAATAAACTGTAGTAAAAGACATATGAAAACAAAATGCAAATAAAATCATCTAAGATTATTACTCTAGAAGTGTTAGCTTAAAATTCTTTAAACAGTTTAACATTGAACCATGAATTTATCTTTTAAAAACCTCTGTAATTAAAAAAAAAAAAAAAAAAAAAAAAAAAAATGTCTGTAAAGCTGAAATTTCTTACCATCAAACCAAGAGCCGTGCAATGCCTTAAAAGCCTTTCCAGCATATTCTGGAGACAGACATTTCACATATACACAACCCTGTGATATTAAAAAATTAAAAAAGAAAAGAAATAGTCTTAGTTTAATGGCAACAAACCCAAAAAGTGGAATTCAAAACTAAAAGTTACTTTACCTCACGTGAATTTTTGTCTACTGCAATGTGAACAATGCCATCATTATCACTGCACTTTTCTAAAATTGCTTCTTGAATTGCCAGATGCCAATGATCTCCTATTTCCCTAAAAATTAATGAAAACAAAAATCAACAACCGTATTCCTACTGAGTAAAAGTCTTTATTATCTGTTACAACATACTATCCTATCAGAACTGGGTGAGCAAAACCCACATATAGTTAAAATTAGTAATAAACAAATGCTTATTGAATAACAGCCAGATTAAAACTGTATTATTCACAAGTCCCAGCCCTTCTCTTTTTCTAGTGTAAGAGTGATACAGAGCTGAGGCAATGAAGGATTAGCCCACCACAGAACACGCGTGTTGAGTAACTTCTATATTTAAAAGTCTCGTATACCTGCAGTAGTTTTTTTCTTTGTAGATTAGTGTTACTAAGCTCTTTATTGAGTTATAATAAACTTATAAAAGTTGAGTACTATTTTATTTTTAATGACATTTGTAAATCCCTAAAAATAAGGAATATTCTTAGTAAATAGAGTATCCTGAACTTTTCTTTTCTAAAATAACGGAAAAGTGATGCAGAACAAACATTTTCACAGTCACCTTAATATTTTAAGAGTTTTGGAGTTTCCTGATAGAGTAAGGCACATGTGTCTCATTTATGATGACACATAGATGGGTGGGGAGGAGAGAAAGGCAATCATTTAAAATCATCTTAGGGTAATAAAATACTGGACAGGCATTGGTGTCCTAATCCCCAAAGGCATGAGGAAAGATTCCTAATAGAGGGATCACCACACTGCTAGCTGTATCTATCTCTGCAAAATGGACGGTATGTGTGGGTGTGTGTGAGTACTGACAGTACTGCTCCACATTTTCAATTCTGCTGCCACTATTTAAAATTTTATCCTATCAACTATTTCTGGAATTAAGTTATCAGATGGCACTTATGAATATAAGATATATAAAGTACAATTTTCATTGTCAGGATTTTTTTGAACAGAACGTGACTTATAATATCATTGGACAAATAAGCAGTGGATTCTAAGAAGCTCCTTCAAAAAATTATTACAGCTTATTTGTGAAATAGTATAGATGCTAAGGCAGTAACTTTTGACTGTGCTATTCTCTGGATGCATGTGCTACTGTAATTATTCTCTGGATGCATGTGCTGTTATAATTATATAGGCAGAAAGGTTTCTGAAATAATACATGGACAAGGAGAGAGGACTAGCAAAAGAGAAGGTATATACACCTTTGCAGGGAATTTTTGTAAATTAGAGATTGGAAATAAAATATGAAAGCAGATTTTAAAATTTATATTACCTAATGAGGCAAAGAATGTTGGCAGACATGATTTTTTTTTTTTTTTACCGGGAGGTACCGGGGATCGAACCCCAGTTGCTCCATATGGTAGACGGACGCCGAACCTCTTGAGCCACATCCGTTTCCCTACAGACATGATTTATACATTGTCACCGTGTCATTAATTGTCCTCAAGCATTTATTTGCTTTGAGAATTCATAGTGAGCACAAAGATTTTTTAAAGTTTTACAAATCATTATATCTTTCTCTGTATTATGAGCAATCCTTTGCTTGTAAATTAACAAAAGAGAAGACAAAAACATCATCTTCGGTAGTTAGAGATTCAAAAAGAAAACTGCTTTCATTACTGACGAAGGATTATAAGAAGATTGTGCATTTACAACAAAATAGTCCAAATAAAAATTACATGTATACCTGATTAGAATACTTACATAACTGGATCAAACATATTTCGAATCTTTAGACATGGCGTCAAACTATTTGGTGGTGAATTTCTTCTATCTAAATGAAATGCTACAAAGACAAACAAATTAGTTTGACTATTTGCCATTGTTCCATTTCGTTTACAGTTATTCAATCAATAAGTTCATTAAAAAACATTCATTACTTGAAAACCAAAAGAGAGACTTAGTTCAAGAAATCAATTTGGAAATTATCAATATGTAGGTGGTAAATGAAGTTGCAACATAAGCTCATCCAGGGAAAGAAGACAGAATGAGAAGATGGCCTTGAGAAACTCTAAAACCTAAAGGTCCAAGAAAAGAGGAAGATCTGGAAAAGGATATTGAAAAAAAGGTTAAAGGTAGGAGGAAAACCAGAAAAATTGTTATACCAAAAGCCGAAAGAATAAAGTTTCAAGGAAGAGTGTGATCAACTGACAAACACTATTAAGAGGTCAAGTAAGGGCAGAAAAGAAAAATGTTCACCAGATTTAGCCATTTGGAAGTCAGAGAGCTCTTTCTTTGGAATTAAGGGAGAGCTGTTTTCATGGAATCATGGGGATGGAAAACAGATGGAAGTGGGTTAAAGAATAAATGGGAGGTGAGAAAGTAGAGAGTAAGTATAATAAACTGTTTACTGCACCATGACTGTAAACAGAGAGAGAGACAAGATGAAAAAGCCAGAGGACAATGTAGAGTCCAACAATGTGTTTTAAAAATGGGAGAGACAAGAGCATGTTTAAATGCTGAAGAAAAGATTCAGAAGAGACAGATTGAAAATACAGGAAGGGAAGGCACTTGGGAAGACTAGAGGGAGTGGGATCCAGAACACATGGAGGGCTTGGGTCTTTATTCAGAGAGGACAACTCAATTGTAATAGGAAGCTAGGATGAGTGTAGATTCTGGTAATTTTATGGATTTGGTGGTAGAAATTTATGGCAGGTACAATATGATTGCTTCTATGAGTCATCAAGTGAGAATTAGAGGGGAGGTAAGAAGGTGAGAGGTTTGAAAAGAGTAGAAGAAATCTAAAATTGTTATTGAGTAGAGTAGGAAAGTGAAGTGACTAGTAAAATAGTGCTGAGGGCCTAGTTGAGGTTATTTATGGTGGTACCAGTCTGCCAAGTTGTATGGTTTTCTCCTGCTCTGCTTAGCCACTTGCACATAGATAGGCATAGACAAAATACAGTTTTATTCTTGGTTGGAATTTGCCAAGTGGGTGAAATGAAAAGATATGTAATGACTTAAGGCTATGGGCAAGAGAGTGACTGAAAAGATGGATCATGGAACTCTGAGATGGAAAGAAAGAAAGACAGAAGGAAGCTGAGAAGTTGAAGAAAGAATGTGCATCAAAAAATTGGGGATTCTGGGGAAGTTAAAATTGAAATACATAAAACAGGAAAGCTGAAAGGATAAGTATGTGGTTAGAGACAAAGTGTATCAATTAAAGATTTCAGAAGTATCGAATGATAAGAAAGGTGTGGGTGTGACTGCAGGAACAATGGCTGACATGGTGCGGAAGAATGGTCATTGGACAGGAACAATCTTTGTCAAACCCCAAATCCAAGGAACTCTGTGAATCTCTAGCACCTTCCAGACTTCTCTAACAGTACATAAGCTGTGTTCTGAGATGAATTTTTAGTTGTAGGCAATCTCATTTCCTGAAATTCCAATAGTGGTTTGGGCCAGCAGGGAGGGTAGGTAGAAGGGGAAACATGTATGAATCCAAGTAAACAGAAGCATTCATACCACTTTATCCAAGCCTAGACCCCAAGGTTCCACAAAATAACAGCTCTGAGAGAAATTCTTCCTGGCCAATTCTGGTCAGAAAGTAGTCCCAAAGGCCAAGTTGATTTTTAAGACATATGCTTTGTCTCTCTAACTAAACTGTATGCACTTTGTGGGCCTAGAAGAGCTACATTAGTTACTGAATGATATGTTTCAAATACCTCAGGAACTACCTTTCTATTCTTCAGAGGAATGCTGTTGTTTATTCCAAACACTGTATCTGTTAGAGGCATAAGTAATTCAAATGGCTCCCTATCAGGTATAGTTTCATTTTTAACTAGTGTTTGAAAATAGCTTCAAGGATACTAATGGCATCCAATCATCCAATTTATATTTAACCATGGTTTAGAAAATGAACTCTAAAAAATTCAAAAGGTCAAATAGGTAGCAATTACTTGAGGAAAAAGTATGATTAAAGGAAGACAGCTTGTACTGACAGTGAATTCAGAAAACTGCTTTAATTACCAATCCACTAACCATGTACCTTTTAATTAAAACATTGCATTTATAAGGGGAGAAAATTAAGCTTCTTGTTAATAAATTAAACTACCTTTTAATATATAACAACAAAAGTCCCCAGCATATATCCATATTTATATAGCACCATAACATTTGTGTTCAGATAAACAAAAGCAAAACTTACTTTATATATTAATATTTTAAATAAGCTAGGTTGGTAATTTAATTATATTTAGATACAACATATATTTAAAGGCATAAGAATGTAAGTAATAAACTAAAATCTCTATATTAGAGCAATAGGTACTTAAATGAGACAACAAAAGTATAACTATCATTAAGGATAATATTCCACAACTTTTCAAAATTAACCTCTTGTAACAATTATTACAATGATGAAATTCTTAAAAGAACTCAAAATTTCTCTTGCTACAAGTCTTTTATCACCACAAGCACCCACATATTCAATCTGTATAGTTTTAGCCAGTAGCTACTAGGTTCCACCTCAGGATTTTCCACCTTCAGGCTGAAATTCTCAGCTTTTTCTATTTACTAACTAGGTGATAGGCATCCTACCTTGCTTTCAATTCCTTTCTAGGGTCAGGAGGTCCTAAACACTATAACTGATTACCAAAGACTGTCAAGTAGAAGGAAATTAAATTTATAACTCATTACTATGGCCCATTTAGAAATATTCAAATTAAAATGGCTCAGTACCTAGTAGTTTGTGAACATCTGCTAAATGAATATACTGAACCCTGAAGAAACACGGACATAAAAAGTGACAAGAGTAAGAGCTAATAAGTGCAATTGTAATATTAGCTAAAATTTATGGCGTACTTAGCACAAAGTCTGGCATATAAATATGCTTTATGTGCATTATTTCTTTTCATCCCCACAACAACCATATGAGTAGGTACTAATTTTATCCCTCTTTTACAACGGAGAAAACTGAACCTCAGAGCTGTTAAGAAACTTTCCCTGGGAAGCGGCTGTGGCTCAATCAGTAGGGCTCCCGTTTACCATATGGGAGGCCCCGGGTTCGGTTCCCGGGGCCTCCTGGTGAAGGCAAGCCTGCCCGCGCAGCGTGGTTAACTGACCCAGCGAGCATGAGCAGCAAGGGGGGGATAAATGAATAAATAAATAAAATCTTAAAAAAAAAAAAAAAAGAAACTTTCCCTGTGACCACAGATTTAAGTATCAGAGTCAGAGCCAGAACCCAGTTTATCTGTCTCTGAAGCCTATATACTTAATCAGAAGGGACATTTAAAACCAGACAGCAGGACTCTTTAAAAAAATTATTATACCATATTATGTTCAGTTTCACCACTCCTATAACTGACCTAGAGTTATATTTTATCACACTTGCATAGTCTTTTGTTATCTTTTTAAAAAATGATGAAGGTGAAAATATTTTGAGATTTTTAAATCCCAGAGTTTACAAGTACTCCAATTTAACAGACTTAAAGGAAATTATGCCACTACTAAAAACATGTATTATCTAGGTCAGGAAATTGTCTTTATATTTATCTTGAAATTCTCATATTTTAAAAATACGTAACTATTACAGCTGTCAAAAATTCATAAGAACAAAATAATGGTCTTATCGTGAACTTCAAATGCATAAATGAGCACCAACTGCTAAATGTATGAAGAAATAAGGCTGACTCCACATCCTTTACTATTAGGCACTAAGACAATAAGGTCCAACTGACTTTGAGTTTTCTGTTTTCATTTTCATAAGGTCCTTTTCAAGCATCTTTTAAAACAGTTTATTGTTTTGTGTAATCTTCAGCAACATCAAAAATCGTCATTTTTATGCCATGATTACAGAAACTTAATTGGAGAAAAAGGGGACTCATTGGATTTCATTTTGCTGCAATTCCAAAACAATTTATTTACCTTTTCCAGAAAGGTTATATTTAGCAAACATTGATAAACATGATTTTGTAGAAAAAGGAAGAATTTACCATTTATAATCTGCTTATTTATCATTTTCTACTTTCCTATGAAACAAGAGTTCCAACTCTTTTGGGTTCCCCTCTGTCTACCCTCCAACCCAGAATACTTTAGTTGGCTGGTAACTTCATGTCTACAGCAGTATCACACTATTTTAAAAGAGCATATGGCTTTGTAAAGTTTTATTTTAAAATTTCAGATTCCATGTGTATCTAAGAAACATTTTATTGATCTATGCAATATTATGAGAAATAGAACTCATCTGACTTCTATAGTTGATATCATTAAAAGTCAAAGGCAAATGTGATGCTGCATAGAGAAGAAAATCCCTGAAAACTGGAGTTAACCAACCCCAGAAAAAAATGAAAGACCTGTGTGGCTGTTCGGCAGTTTGATGTAATTATGAATTCCAAAAATATAATTGGATCATGCTTGTAAACTGATCTGTTAATCTGGGCATGATTAAGTTATGATTAGGGCGTTGACTGGGCCAGTCAGTAGAGCATTGAGCCCCACCCCTTGGTGGGTGGGGGAAGTGAATATAAAAGGTAAGGCAAGAACAGAGTTGAAGCAGTCTTTTGGGAAGTAGTTTTGATGTTGGAAAGAAGACCCCAGGAGAAGAGAAGCAAGCCGTTCGCCTGATTGTCTACAGCTGACCTTGTGGAGGAAATAGGAGCTAAGCCCGGAGAGAAACGCACCCCCGGGAAGAGAGGAACCCCAGAAGCCTGAACCCTGGCAAATGTCGGCAGCTGTCTTGCTCCAACACGTGGCAATGAACTTTGGTGAGAAGAAACTTACGCTTTATGGCCTGGTATCTGTGGACTTCTACCCCAAATAAATACCCTTTATAAAGACCGACCCATTTTTGGTATTTCACATTAGCACCCCTGTGGCTGACTAATACAACCTGAAAAGAAAATTTCTACAAAAAAAGGACTGGAAAAATGATTCAAGATCTACCTATTTTTAAAAAGTACCATAATCAAAATGATTTTTAAATGACATCTAATCTTTAAAGAACAGATAATTCCAACGTTATTTAAACTTTTCTGAAGTAAAGAAAAAAGATGAAAAGCTCCCCATGGAAACTTATAAAGATGTAAGAATTAGAGATGAATATTAGAAACAGAAAACAAACAATCTATTAAAAGAATAATGAATCATGATCTAGTAGTATGCAAGAATGGTTCTAACATAAGGGGAAAAAAATCAATGCAATGCATTACATCAAATGAAACACATCCACACACACACTCACATCAATAAACCCTGGAAAGGTTATTTCATAAAATTTGAAATCCCAATATTTCTTCTCACTTGGCATTTTTAGGTTCATATAAGAACAATTAATGAAAAATTGCCAAGAAAATTAAGAAAAAGAGAATAGTCAGTATCAAAACGTAATATAGAAATAATTAATCATATAAATGTTGAACAGAAAAGAGAATCCAAACATAAATTGCAGTCTATGCTAGAATTTAACATACGACAAAAGTGGGATTTCAAATCAGTTCATTTTAAAAATTACGAACTATATGGAAGAAAAAGTTAGATTCTTATCATACATCATATACAAAATGAAATTCCAGATGAAATAAAGACTTAAATGTAAAATATAAAGCATAAAAATCTTAGAAGAAAATCTAGGCTTCATGTGCATAGTAGTGATGAGAAAGACCTTAATCTAGAAATGAAAAACCCAGAAGCTACTGGGAAAAGACAGGCATGTTAGTATACAAGTTAAACAATCCGAAGAACAAGAGATTAACCACCTATAAGAATAACAAATTTTGAAAAAAAATACATGTTATATAAATGCCAGATAAAAAATTATATAAAAAATATATAAAAGAGCTTTTATAAATAGCTAAGAAAAGAGTTTACCCAACAGAAAGATGGGCATAGGATAGGAGTAGATAATTCACAGAAAGCAAATCCAACAAGCATGAAAAAGAGGCGCACTCCTACTTCTGGGAATGCATATTAAACTAACCATGAGACTTCACTTTGCAACTAATCATTAGAATACAAAATACCCAAGTGAGGTTATGGCTATCACTAGTAAAGATTTGGGTACCTACTGATACAGCTGGTAGAAAGCAATCTGGCAATATCTATTAAAATTAAAGGACATTAAGATCCCTCAACCCAGCAACCCTACTCTTGGGAATAGTTATGACTATATATTTAAGGCACTTACTACAGTATTATTTATAGTTAGAAAAATAAATAAGCAAAATGAATGTTTCTCAGCCAGTGAATGGTTGATTAAGACAAAGATTTATTCCATACCATGGAATATTATAAAGCCATTAAAAATAATGAAAAATAATGAGTTATGAGTTGATTTGGACAGATCTCTGAGAGAATTTTTTTTAAATGAGAAAACTAAGCTATATGTATAATATCTCATTTTTGTTAGGCAACCAATGACCAAATCACCTATAAATTTATATATACATGTTTGAGTAACTATATAGGTATTAAGAAAAATATGGATGGATATACCCACAAAAGTTATTTGGCAGGGGGGGCATATGCAGGTGGAAGGGTCTTCATAAGAGGCAGGAAAAAAGAACATTTAAAAAGGTACGATTCTACTTATATAAAAATCATGTATCTGTTATTTGCATAAAGAAATTAAGGAAAGAGAATGCAGTTATATCTATAAAACTAAGTTACTTTGTTAAGTGAAAAAAGCAAATCAAAGTAATATATATAGTATTCTACTATGTAACAACAAACCATTTATGTTTGTAATAGCAATGAGAAAAGTGTGGAAAAAATTATTTCTTACAAATACACTAATTACTCCTCTAGGATGGGAGTAGAAAGGGAGTTTTACCTTCATATATCTTTGAATTGTTCTGTTTTACTTAAACAAACATGATTTTTATGGTTTTGAAAAACCAGCAGAAAATTACTGCTATATATTTTTTTGTTTAAAAATACTTACCTTGACCTTGCCACACTTTAGAAGGTATTACTAATATTTTGTCACATGATGCAGAAGGCTGGATCCACCTCCAAACTAGAAAATCTGCACCACCTATTCTTCGCGTTTCTGTGCGAACTCTAGACTCATTAGCAGCAAGGAAGTCAACAGCTCTATCCCAGACTTTCTTCATTTTTTTCCTATGACATGAACAAAATGACAAATTTACTATCACCTTGGCTTATCATCTTTTTCAAATATTAATAATTGAAGTTACTGGTTGTTGTTAAGTCTGGCTGTTCTTATTACTTACTTAAGGAGTTTTTCTAAAAAGATTTAGAAAATAAAGTATTTTTAGAAAAAAGATTTTCAAAATAAAGTATTTTTGAAACACTATGGGTAAAATGCCATTAGCTATTGTCTGCCTGTGTTTCTTTATAACGATGAAATTAAAGGAAATAAGGTAGAGACTGGCAACAAAGAATCAAGACTGTATAGGGATGAGAATGATTTGGAAATCCAGTTGTCTGTTATGCCACTCAAAATCAAGAGGGTAATAGAAGAGAATTTACAAAGAAAGGAAAGTTTGAAGAACAACACAAAAACCCCTGTAGAGTAAAACAGGTCTAGTTGAAAAGGGTCACAACTCTTTATATAACCTTCAATACTGCAGAAGACACTGACATTCTAATTTGCTTCAACTCAGCGCTTTGAACACACCTGTCATGAGGCTGTATTAAGGAATCTCGCACATGTGGAATAGGCATGTAGGGTTGTAAATCTTTATTTTCCTGGCAAGCTTCATTATGACTTCGTAAAACATCTAGAAATAAATCAAACAAATTTATAAATGAATCAATCACTTGCATCATGTAGTTTATTATTAAACAACTATTCCAGAAATAGAAAGATTTTTACAAATACCATACCTATAATCTTTACAACCATATCATACATCTGCCTTGTTTCCTCTTCCTCTTTTGTCCAACGATATTTCATATAACGCAGAACAACACAAACCATCACCACACCTGCAATATTTATATATTTTGTTTTAAAAATTGTGTCAATGGCATTCAATAATATTGACACCTAAAGTTACTGGGTAGCCAGTTGTTAAATCTGGTATTTAAAACACAAATCAAAATAAAACAGGGGAGCCAGTGTAGCTCAGTAGTTGAACACTGGCTTCCCACATGCGAGGTCCCAGGTTTGGTCCCTGGTCCCGGTACCTCAAAAAAAAATTTTTTTAATTAAATCAAAATCAAAATAAATAAATAAAATATAAATAAATAAATAATTAAAACATCAACAACAACAAAAAAACTTGTTAAAGTTTCTACAGTGGTAAGTTTAACTACCATATGGAATAATGTAATGAGCCTTCAAGACAGAAGCTTGAATTATCTGTAGAATTAAAACTACACAGAAATGTTTAATATTAAACATTTCCAGAGTTTCACTTAATCTCTCTAGGAAAACAGAAAATATTTCTTCCATTATGCTGACAACTAAACATTTAAGTTCTAACTACTATTTTTAAAAAAACAAAACAAAAAATAACATTAGGTTTCACAAATGTTTTCCTTTGCAGCATCAAAGTATGGAAAAGTGAGTCTCGTGAGACTGAAAACATACTAAATCTTACTTTAAGTAAACCGAATTATTTTAAAGGACTTGGAAAGAAATAAAAGGAAAAAAAATAATGAATACCTCCTAAATGCCTATTATCAATCAAAATAGCCATATAAAATCTAGTAATCTGAATAAATTTTTAATTCATGTAAGTGGAATTTTTTAAAAATTAAAAATAACTTCAATGAACTTATTATGAATTATTTTGTTATTTATTTAAAAAATAAACAATCTTTTTATCTTCCAGGTTCCATTTTCTGGAGATTTTGATGTATGTACTATACTTGTTTTTTTCTGTGATGTTCTTATGACAAATAACATTTTATTTTTACCTCCCTTTAAAATCTTATTTTCTAAGCCCTTAAACTGATACTGATATTAAGGAAAAAACACAACTTTATCAAACCTTAATGAAGACTTTTGGATGTAATTTAAATAGCAAACGTCACAGAAATGAATTCTCACTCTTGGTTTTTAGTAAAATACAGACACACAAAAATTCTAGACTGCAATGTATCTTTTTATAAACCTGTGAATTATGTCTCTACCCCTAACAACTTACCTAAGAATAACAACAATAGCCTGTGGGTTACAGTAATAAAAGCACGTCGAAAACGACACCAGAAAGACATCTGTGGTCTTGTGGACTGTAAAAATTGGACGTCAGTTATATTTGTCAATTCTTCATCAGGGCCATAACCGACACACCTATTTAAAAATAATTAAGGGCAGATTTAAAATTGAAGTTATTTCTTATAAGTATAAAATGGTCAAAGTAGAAATCACATCCTTTACCTTATACCAACATCTTTTCCGTTTTCTAAAATCCACTGCAATGAGGTGTTAAATATATCTTCATATTCAGGACCTAAATCCTACCCAGAAAAACAGAGAAAATAACCATCTGTTTTTCTTAATAATCCACATTCATTTTTTTAATCCATTAACAAAAGTTTGATATTATGTTTAGAAAAATATGGTATCATAAAGTTGATATAGTCATCTTTGACTCTCTGAGCTGTTCTTTAAATAACATACTTTAATTTTATATAACATTTCTATTTTAACTAACTAATGTAAAAAAGATGTATTATTCATTGCAGAAAAAATACAAAGGAGAGAAAGAGAAAAAAAAAAGTCACCATTTTCCCACCACCCCAAGATAACCACTCTTAAAATTTTGCCCTGTTTTTTTCTCAGATCTTTTATATTTACAGATTTAGGATTTCTTTTTCTAAAGAGTTTTCAAGTATCACTGAGATAAGTGTGAATTAGCTACTTTTTAACGGAATGCTACTTTTTTTACATGAAAAACAACAAACTATTCAGACTTGGGTACTTCATAAACATTTTCTTGACAAGTGAATGAAATGAATCAGTCACTTCAAGCAAAACAATGACAGTGCCACTAATGTTAAAACTCAAGTTTTCAAGTGAAAAGTAGAATTTTTGAAAACTCATATCCATCATTATGAGCTTCTCAATAATTTTCAATGAGATTGGTGGTAGAATAAACAAATGTGATTTTTTTATGTAAAATAATGAAATGTACCAACATTTGGAAGATCTGGATAACTGAGTAATATTTTTCAAATGATCAATGTATGAGGTTATCATGTATGAGTAAAAGATTAATTCAAAGTGTAGGAGGTACCAAAGCATTTTATAAAACAGCCTTTCAAAAAGGCTTTCAGATACCACTTTGCAACTAACCCTTAAGAAAATACTACTTGTAGAATTTTGGTGTAATATCAGAGAAGAATATCTACAATTATTTGAAAAGGCTATTATAAGAATACTTTTCCCTGTTTTGACTGTTTATCTGTGTAAGGCTGGATTTTCTCCATGTACATCAGCCAAAACAACATCACAATAGATTGGAATACAGAAGTAGATATGAGAATCCAGTTGTTTTCTACTAAGCTAGACATTAAAGGATTTGCAAAAAAAATGTTTGAGAACTGTTGAGTATATTAAAAATAAAAGTGATATATATATTGCCCTTCCACTTGCTTTTATCATGGAAAAAAGTATGGTGAGTGTCTATTTCGGTACACATGGAACAACATTGCATTTTTAAAACAGCAAAACAGTATTCCATTGTATGGTTATTCTATACTTTTAACTAACCAACATTTATTGATGAACATTTAGAGTGTTTCCAGTTTTTAAAATATCAAATAATATTGTGATAAACATCCTTGAAAATTTATTCATTTCAACAAATACCTATTAAGGGCCTCTAGAAAGAATGTATTTATGTACTTTTTGAAGTACAAAGGATGAATTTCTAAAACTAAAAAGGACAATTTCAAAAATCCCCTTTGAAAAATGATGTTATTAGAAATGGCAGCTGCATTTTATCAACAGATTCCTTAACAGCTTTTGGAATCAACAAGGTTTTTATTTGATAAGTATAGTGTACTTCTAAATATGAAACTAAATTATTTTAATATATCAAATTTACAAATGTAAGAAAAAGTTTTGCCAAGCAAAATGTATTTTTCAAGGCATCATTACTTATATCTGACCACACCCAGGATATTTTCAGACAGCAAAGGTAACTGTAATTATTCATTATAGCATTATTTATAAGTACCAAAACATTTGTAGCCAATGCAAATATTTAATAATTGAAAGATGGTTTATATATGAGGTCATTTCAATGGGATATTACTAACCTGGAATTGATTATGATGAGAGCTAAATAGTCTTATGATTAAAAAAGTAAAACATAAAATTCAACATATATGTTTATGGCTATAAAAGATAGATGCTCATATGAATAAGAACTAGAAAAGAATAAGAGAAAAAGTGATTTTTGTTTAAAATTCATATCTACTTGCTCTAAAATTGGTTAGAGAAGAAAAAGGCTCCAAACATAGAAATACGAAGAGCTATCAAGAGAATGTACTTCTGGTAACACTGCATGAATCAAGATTAGAAAAAGCACAAACTATATAAGACTTGCAAATCTCCAAAGCAAGAATTTATATGGGTTATTCATGAAGCTACAGATATTATTGGGTTTAATCTTCTTTGAATTGTTATTTACTAGTATAGCTGTTGTTTGTTTGTTTTCTTAGGAGGTACCAGGGACTGAACCCAGGACCTTGTACTAAGGGAAGCAGGTGCTCAACCACTGAGCTATATCTGCTCCCCAATAAGAATTGGGTTTTTTTGTTTGTTTGTTTGCTTTTAGGAGGTACCGGGGATCAAATCCAGGACCTCATACATGGGAAGCAGGCACTCAACCATTTGAGCTACTTCCAATCCCCAGTATAGGTTTGTTTGTTTTTTAAAAGATACTTGGATTACATAAATGTTACATAAAAAATGTAGGGAATTCCCATATGCCCTACTCCCTACCCCTCCCACACTTTTCCACATTAACAACATCCTTCATTAGTGTGGTACATTTGTTATAGTTGATGAACACATATTGGAGTATTGCCATTAGGTGTGGATTATAGTTTATAATATAGTTTAAACTGTCTCCTATACAATTTTGAGTTATGACAAGATAATTAGCTATGCTAATTAAATAGCTCATCTTAACATAGTAGCATACATAGTATCTACCTGATTTTATAAGTCTAAATTGTTTTATTATTCACTTTTTATAGCCACCTGTAAAACTGTAGG
The DNA here is from genome assembly GCA_026826555.1 of Tolypeutes matacus. Classification (NCBI taxonomy): domain Eukaryota; kingdom Metazoa; phylum Chordata; class Mammalia; order Cingulata; family Chlamyphoridae; genus Tolypeutes; species Tolypeutes matacus. The sequence goes on along the minus strand of JAKSZT010053801.1, from coordinate 11,868,031 downwards.
TAAGGCAGGGATAGGCAAACTCTTTCTGTATAGGATCGGAATGTAAATTTTTTACACTTTGTAGCCATATGCATCCCTGGTCTCTGTCACATAATCTTTTTTTAAAAACAACTTTTTAAAAATTATTATAAAAACTATAGCTCACAGACCATACAAAAACAGGACCACAGACTGGATTTGGCCTGCAGGCCATAATTTGCCAACCTGAGGTAAGGCATTATTCCAACACAATAAAACATTTTCTAAAAGCAGATGTCAAAAATCAAGAGGAAGGTGAATTCTTAATTTTTCAAGCAAGTCTACACTATTTAATTATAAACAGTAACTCAGTCAACACACTGCTAAGTGCTTCATGTAAATTTCTAAATTCAAAGTATATTTTCCCAAATCTTTAACAAATCATGTGTACACACACACATTTCTACACACACATCCATGATCCCCTCAAATATGCCTTATTTTCAAAACAACTGACCAAAATGCGTATTTTAAAACCCAAGTCACAAGCTTTGAACTTGGGTTTCAAAAGAATTTACCATTTCATATAAAAGATTCAGAGGTCATTAAATAAAGTGAAAATAAGTTTAGTAAGGAGAGAAAAAGGCACTGGTACAGGGAGAAGTCAGGCAAGTATTAAAAACCTATTATGGATAGATAATTCACAAAATGGACAATTTACATGAAATAATAGCTATGTGGCTTTCCAGTTAGTAAATATTCTGGTTAATTTTGAGATAACATATGATCTACATCAGGTGTCACCTTGCAAAAACATTAAAATATAACACACACAAATCAATACTGAATGCTGGGCTCCATTACAGACATATATAGATAAATATAACCTTTAGTAGGGACAAGAGAAAATATATCACCTATACAAATGCTTCTATTTTGACCACTTCCTCAGATCTTAACCTTTATTCAGTGGTCAGTCCCTCCCACTCAATAGTTTCTTGAAACTAAGTGCTATGAATACTTTCCTTACATCTAAAAGACAGAGCAATATAGTGAGAAGAACAAGTACTTTGGTTCTAATCCCAGTTCTATTGCACTTTAACAGAATGGCCTAGTTATTTAACCACCCTAAGCTTTAGTTTCTTTATTAACTGGGTCTGATGCCACCTACCTTCTTAGATCACTATGAAATTAGAGGTTAACATAGAGAAAGAAATAACATATAGAATGTACCAAGATATATTGTACTTGATCATTATGAAATTTCCCCCTTGCTCCATGTCTCAGAACAGTTATTCTTCCACACAGACACAATTTTATTAACAGCAATTAGCATTCCAAGCTAGGTCATAAAAGTCCATCCAGTCACATAACTTGGCACATTTGCAGCTATCTTTTTTCCCACCACTTTCTTCACACATCTTTAACATATTTATTATGTTAAGGGTTAAACAGATTTTGAAAGCAACCTAGGAACTTAACCATCACTCATTATATCATTCTACCGCGAAGTACCATACAATGCTCACAGCATTTAACTTAAGAACAAATCATGAATTTAATGAAAAAATAACACTTTCCTAAATGCTCCACCAGAGGGACCCCTTAACTTTTCACAAATCAAAACACACTTTCAATTCCAAAAAAATATGAATAAAAACCCCAAGGAAAAAACTGAGAGAATTAGAAAAATTGTTTAAATTCATTATTAGATTATTTAAATTTCCTCTGAAGGAGAAAGTGGGAGAAATAAAAATGAGAGCCAAAAATAAAGAATCAAGTTCAAGAAAACAAAATAATTTCACTGAGGCTTGCTTATTTTTCACTCAATTCTATTTCAAACATTTAGTAATTACTGTGTTTGAACATGTGCTAGGAGTTGGAGAAAAATTGTTTAATACATGTTCTTTGGGTAATTTACTACTTAATCTAAAAACAATTATGTTGCTCATGAAATCATAGTACAAATACATGGAATGTACAATAGATCTCTCTCCCTAAACAGAAAGCCTATAAGGTAGGTATTATCATCATTTGACAACATCTTTGTAGAGAGGTCCTACCATATTTATAGTAGAATGTGGTTTTAAAGTATTTTAAAATAGCCAATTTTGGCTAGATTATGCTACAACTGTCATTTCAAATCAGAGAGTAATTTGGCAACATAAGTCAAAAGCATTAAGAATGTTAATGTCTTTTGAATAAGTCATTTCCTTTCTAGGACTGTTTTCTAAGGAAATTATTTAAAAAATCAAATACTATATGCAAAGATTAGAGTGCTTTCAAAACAGTGGAAAACCACAAACTAATACAGAACCATACAATGGAATACCATCCAATCATAAAACATTTTTCAAAACCTGTTCAATGACATGAGAAAATGCTTGTAATAAATTTAAGGGGAAAGGATATGAATATGTACAATATAAATATTATAATATGTATAATCATACTAATTTTAGGGAAACTAGAAAAAAGACTAGAGAAAAATATACTAAATACTACCAATGATTATCCCTAGGTGGTAAGTTTGAAGTAGTTCCTCCCCCTTTTAAAAAATTTTCCATATTATTATTTTTGAAAAAATAAGCATTATTATTAAATGGTACCTAATAGATTTTATCCAGACCCTAAAACTTATTTTTTGGGGGGAAAAATTCCTATTTATCAAATAATCTTTTTTTTATTTTTATGGCAGTCCAAAGTACATCTATGGTAGTGACAAGCCATAGCATGTTTCACAGCATCTGAAAACATGAAAATGGGATTTCAAAATGAAAAAAGGTTAACACACATAAACACAAACATACACATACATATATACACACAGAAATCTAAATATATAAGAAGGGTATTAACATTTCTACCTAAAATAACTTCACTTGACATATTAAGGAATGGAATTAAATTAATCAAGAATCTTTTATAAAAACATACTTAGAAATCCTACTGAATTACAAAAAAAAAAAATACAAGTAAACCCCAGCCTGAAACATAAAATAATTCCAGGATAAAGAGATGAAAATTTTTAAAAGATTGGAGTTACAACATTTTTTTTTTAAAAAAAACTAAATACTGGCAGTTTCCAACAACTCATATAGATGCCAGTTATCTATATAAAAGAACAGTCATGTGTGGGTGCTTCTAGTAACTCCTTTGCTATTAGTCTTTGGCCAGGCTTAAACCCCAACTTGTACCAATCCTGGGTCTGTGTCTGTTTTTACTTCATCCTATGGCTCACCCACAGCTGCAATCAAAGGCCTCTTTCTCAGCTCTAGCATAACTACTGGTCAAGACTATCCTGTCCCCAAACCATATCCCATCTCTTTAGTCCATCAAATATAGTGGTCAGTAGATTTTAAGAGTCTCAGGTTCTTCTGAAATGCAGATGAATCATGCTTGAGGAATTTATGACCCACCATAACACAGATCTATGTCATTACCTCTCTAAGAGATTTAACTGGGAAAAAGAGAAAGCAGGAAGGCAGCACCGGATGGGTTAGGTTTTTCCTACTGCTAGAAGTAAAAACACTTTCAAATATCTCATAAGGAATCATTTGTTTGCTTTGAGTCCCTTTTAGCCTCCTCAATCCCTTCTTGCCCCCACTCCAGCCCCACTAAATCTATCCAGCAATTCTTCCATCCTTTCAGGCTGAGTCCCACAATCATAACCCTTAGTCAAGATCTTTTTTGGAACCTGATTCTTGAAAAAATCAAGCTATCCATTCTATTAGCTATTATGTCATCCACAAATTTGACTGTCATCAATGTTCTTATCTAGGTCAAAATTGAAAATAAAGAAGAGAACAAGGTTGAGGACAAATCTTGTAATATGTTATTAGAGACCTCTCACCAGAGTGATACACATTTAATTAATTAGTAAACACAGAAAGAGAAATAACATTTACTGAGAAACTACTAATCATCAGACATGGAGCTAGATATTTTATATTTTATATCACTTAAGTTTCCCAACTACTCGGACAGGTATTAAAAACAATCTTATTCCTGGATGGAGAAATAGGTTCAAAAAAGTTAAGGAACTCGGTTACAATACACAGCTTCTATGTGGCAGTGCTAGAATATGAGTCTGGATCTAATCTCCATCATATTACACTGTCTTAGGATCTTGGGTATTCAACTCATGTCACAAAGCAAATTAAAAACTCAGTCCACATTTCTCTTTGAAAAGTATATCAGAGGAGATTGTCACCAACCCTGTGCCAAACAGCCTTAGAACATAAAATCTAATCCTAATTTTAAAAGGGAAATAAAGTTTGTATGACATTACTTGTTCACAATGAACCCATCAGCTTCTAGTGATCAACATTTCTATTTGTAAGTATTCACATCTTTATGGAATTATCTTGACTGACATCAAGCTCTCCAGTATGGTTTTCAAAATCCACTTTTCCCTTTTTGAAAATCAATATGACATTTGCCCATATTTTATCTTCTAGTATCTTTCCCTCCTCTAGGATTTCCCAAGGATTACTTACAGTAGTTCAGAGAATTCATCTGCAAGTTCTCTCAGTACCCTGAGGTGAAATTAATCTGGGGCAGAAGATTTTAAATAAATCACAAGTAGAGGCTTATTATTTGCTTTCTTATATGCTACTCAACTATCTCAATTTCTCTCTTACTCATAATGTTTGTACCCTTTCTAAATTAATGTATACTCTCATAGGGAATGCTCTACAACAAGTTAAAACAAAAAATGTTGAGCAATTCTGCTTTATTTATGCTCACATGATACCAAACAGCAGGCCCAAGCTTTTAACAATACAATTAAAGTAATCAAATGCATGGTACTTTTGATAACAGTAATGATTTATATAAAATTTAAGGATATAGCTATTAAAATTCTGACTTTAATGCTTACTTTTAAATATGCAGCCGCCTCTTGGACAGAAAGTGATCTCTGACTAGAACTGCCACATTCATGATCTCCTGGAAAGAGTAATATATTAATTTGAATCAGTGCTATGTTAAACAGAAGAAAACAAATATGAAAAATTAGACTATATTAAAAAATCCACAATTACAGATCTTATAATTATAAAGAAGGTGAACAATATCATTTATATTTTCTATAAAGTAATTCTAGTAAGTTCTAGTATTTGATATAAATAACCAAATATCCTTACATAACTGCAACACTAAACACGTCAACCTAGATAAGAACATATTCCCAAATGACTTGCAAGCCAGGACAGAAACCATGTCGTACTGATGCCTATCCCACTGATGCTGGCACACAGGAGGACCTCAACAGATCTATATTATTTCTTAATGGGGAAAACTCAGCAAATTCATGGGCTAACTTATACATCTCTTCCCAAAGTCAGTAATTCAAGGGTTCAAGTAAATGTGAATTTATTACTGAAATAAAACATGTATTCTCAAAGTGCAACTAAACCTATCTTTAGCAGGGGTGTGTATACCTTAAAAATTGTTATAATACAAATCAACAGAAAAATTAAATCTACTTTAAAGATCAATTATCCTTACTATTGAACTTCAATTATAAATTTTTTCCTGCCTTGTTCCTCTCAAATTGTTTCAAAAATCTTTACCATGACAGTACTACAATTAAAGTAAAATGTTTGGCAAATTATTCTATAATAAAATTAACCACTTTCTTATTTATCAGTTTTGTTCAAGCAGCCAGCTTTTAATGGTGTTAGCTGTAAAAAGGGAAGAAGTCCCTATTAGAAAAACAAGTCTCAAACTTTATAATGCATCCTTGGAGATTCAGATTCCACAGCTTTAGAGCAGAAGTTGGGAAACCACAGATCATGGGCCAAATTCAGCCTGCTGCTGGATTTTATAAATGAAGTTTTATTGGAACACAGGCACGTTCCTTTTTTTATGTATTATCTATGACTGTTATAAGCTGTAACAGCAGAATTGAGTAGTTGTGACAGAGATAGTCTAGCCAGCAAAACCTAAAATATTTACTAACTGGCCCTTCACAGAAAAAGTTTGCTCTAGAAAAAGGAATCTGTATCTTTAAAAGCACCCCAGATTATACTGAGCTATTGGACCATGGACATAAAAATAAAGATAGATTTAGAAGCTTGTAGCAACATCGGAATTCCTAGCTAGAGCATATTCTCAACCTATTTCTGGGTGTTACAGCATGCCAAATAAATGTCAGTAGCTTGCAGTATATAAATATGACTACCCAATCAGTGGAAAAAAGACTTTTAGTGATATACACAGAATTATGTGCCTAAAAAACTGACCCTAATTAAGAACCCAACAACAACAACACCAACAACAACACCAACAACAAAAAGATTGGTGAGAAGATAGGGAGTTATCAGGATTCTAAGTGTCTCTGTTTAACCAGAGAAGTTCCACTTTTACGTATTAGGTTTCCACCTATAATTTAGTTTTTACAAAGGGATGTGCTATATACAAAAGTCTAGGAAACTACTAATTTTTTTGCCCTGTAACTGCTTATAAGAAGAAAATTCAAAGCCTTTTCTTTTGGGCTATAGTACCTTATAGATACTAGTCTTGGTAGCAATTCACCTATAATAAATTATTCTAATTGCCGATATGTCACTACTTGAGAGTTCTTAAAGACCTACTGAAAGCAGAATATGTGGAAAATGCAATGAAACAGAAAAAACAAATTCAAGGAGAAAATATTTACTTTATCCAAGTACAACCACCAAAAGAAAATCTGCACTTTGATATTCAATCTGGGAATTACCTACCCAATTTGATTGATATTTCAGCTTTCAGAACAGTTTACATTAATGCAAAAAATAAATTTGATTGACTTTAAAATTATACTATATAGTACTATATGTATATATTACATATAATATATACAGCAGACAGGAAAAAAACCTTCACTAAATATATCTCTAAAAATTAAAAACCAGGTTAAAAAAAACTAAAGAGAAAATATTCAACAAATATAACAATATTGGACTTGGGAAACACAATTTCTATGGATACAGTATGCTACATATGCAAATTATCATTTCAAAAGATTTTTAGAGACCATGAATGTTAAAACAATTACCTGCAAGCTGTGCCAATCGATCATGAAGCTTGTATAATGTGTTCATCATAAGATTTTTTTCACTTTCCTAAAATTAAGAGAAGTTATAAAATATCCAAGTCTAAGAAAAAATATCTACCAAATAATTTATCTCATTCAAAAAGAAAACAGTAGATAAACTGCCCCATCACCCAAGTAATACCTGCCCCCTGATCTCTTCTCTATACAATGCATCTTATGTATATTGTTTTGGTCCAGTATCATTTACAGCCTTTCTTGGTAGATTTCAACACATATTCTTCTGGCAAATTACGGGTGGTAAAATTCTCTGAATTTCCAGCTGGTAACGGTTCCTACCAATACCCCTGCAAACTATGGTCCTGCAGCCAATTTGATTGTGCTGTTTCTCAAGTACTCCAGGAGGCTCTCTTCATTTTCTTCTATGTCAGCAAGAGCTTGATCAGAATCAGAGTCAAATACTGATTTGGGAGTAATCAGTCCAGTTTTTTGAGCCATTTCATGGCCATCGGTTCAATTCAATAGTCAAGTCAGGAAAATGGCCTTCAGGATTTTTTGTCTGGAGAGTAATGACCTGCATAAATATTTTAGACTTAAAGTCATCAACAACTTCTTCCAGAATCCCTGTAATTTTACACATTACTTTGAATCCTTCCAGAGCAGAAAGAAAATCAATAATCTTTTTTTTAGCTGTATATAGTTTCTTCATACATTACAGCCCTGCTATCTGGTTGGTTCTGGGTCTTCAAGGGAAACCTCACATTATGAATTCTGCTCAGCAGCCTCTCAAGATCTGGAAGCTTCTTTAGAAGGTCAACAACCTCAGAGATTTTGTCAGGCACAACCATGAGGTCCTCCATGGCATCTAGGTGCTCATCGATAGAGTATATTTGTTTGTTTTTAACCTGACTTAAACCACATAAAAATAACAGTATGACTACTGACATTTTGACTGACCTTAACCTCTCCTGTTCTCCCAAAGTGGCCCTAGATGTACTTATGAACCATTAAAATGAAACACACATTTAATGACTATCTACTGGGAGTTAAGAATTATTCTCCACAAAGTGAGATACCCAGGGAACAAGGTGGTTCTGGCTTTTAAATGTTATATTACAGTTGTAAACAAAGTATAATGCAAATACAGAAAGGGGGGGGGCCTTTATGGAAGACAGACTATTTGAGTTGGGTTTCACAGGAGGAAAAGAAATGACCAGTATTCCAGGCAGAAGGAACAGCATGAGCAAAGGCATGAAGGTATGCATGCATTCATAATATTTGTTACACACCAGTAGCCTAGTTCAACACAGCAGGCTACTAAAAAAGTAATTTGGAGTCAACTGCCAGGGAGCCTTGGATGCCAAGACTAATACTTGACTTCATTCTGAAAACTGAGAAGGAGAAAAGTAAAGCAGACTTGTGCACCAGTCTGCGTAAGTATTACCCTGGCCATACGTACAGGCTGGCCTGGAGGCAGAAATAACTATGAAAGGAGTACAGAGAGGAGAATATTGCAATGGTATATAGTCTAAGCACCCAGCCAAGAAGACTAAAGCAATGATACCCTTAATTTAAGAATTACTGTAACTAAAATCACTTTGATTTAGTGTTTGTGAAGTCCTTCTCCAGTCTCCATTATCTTCCAGAGTTCAAAGCAAGTGGAATTTGTCCTTTTATTAGCTGAGTCTCAGGGAAGACTTTGCCAGGGGCTTTCTTACATCACCATATTGATGACATCACCCTGGCTTACAGTCTTATTAAAAGTCTTCTTCCATTCTTCCATTCTGACTGCTTTTCAGATCGTCTCCTAACATTTTGGCTTCATATGTGTCCAATTACTGGCTTCCCTAATAAGCCACCCTACCAACTAGCTAAAGATCTACAAAGAGGTACATATTTAAAGTAAGCTGTCAAAGACCCTTTCACTGAACAAAAATAATTTTCTAAGTTGAAATAGCTATCTTTTAACTGGCTTTTTGGTAAGGTCTGGATATCTTTCTCTAAAGCAAAGTGCTTATTCTTGAGATTAAAAAAAAAAATCAAACTGAGAGTAACTCCACAAAATTTTCTCATATATTGTCACCTTCGAATATTTCCCTCTTCTATCCTGAGCCAATTTTATCCTTTAACATATTTTCAATTGTTTCTATCAAGTCTCCAAATAAATGATGATAATGGCAGTCCACTTATATTAACTGTTTATTCTATGCCAGGCACCATGTTAAGTGTGTAAAATCCATTATCATCATTATAATTATTACTATTATTTAGAGGTTCAGAACCTCAGTTTCTCCATAAGGAAAATTATACAGAAGAAAACAAAGTTCTATATTTCCCATGTTCAGTGAGTATATTACATTAAATAAAAAATTATGATGCTAGTAGCAGTATTATATGTAATATTGCTACTGATAAGGTCAACTTTTTAAAAGAACACATATCACCACAACAGAATATTACAAAAAAACAATAATTTCAAAGCCCTACTCTAACAATCAAAAGTAATATCCTGTGCATCTGTTTATACATTATTATATATCCTTAATACAACAGGCAATGTTTTCTACATTGGCCTATACAACGGTCAGTTCATATAATAAAAAAATTAACAACTGTTTGTGTATTATAAACTCAAGCATCTTAATTTTCAATTGATAGTTGAAAAATATTTCATGTAAATGAAATTTAGGTTAAAATTAATACTATAGGGAAGCGGCTGTGGCTCAATCAGTAGGGCTCCCGTTTACCATATGGGAGGCCCCGGGTTCGGTTCCCGGGGCCTCCTGGTGAAGGCAAGCCCGCCCGCACGGCATGGTTAGCTGACCCAGCAAGCACAAGCAGCAAGGGGGGGATAAATGAATAAATAAATAAAATCTTTAAAAAAAAAAAAAAAAAAATTAATACTATAGCATCAAGAAGGAAGAGAAACCATGAATGGGCAGGCAGTCTAAAGGATACGTCTCATTTCTAAATCCTTTGCCTTCCTCATGGTTGACTAGGGATGCCAATGTGCAAAGGATCCAAAGAGAGACAAGATGAGGGCAAAGAGGACAAGTCTGCTAGGCATCCAACAACTTAGAAAATAGGCAAAATTCTAAGGGTAAGACCAGATCCCTAGATGACATGCTACTGCCACTTTTTTTTTCTGGCAACTGGTTTTACTTAAAGTGATAAATAGTTTAGCTCTTAGGAGCAAATCTATATCAGATTTAATTATATTATGGTTAAAGAATCTCAGAATAAGAAAACTTATTGCTTCAGCATTAAAGAACCTAAAAACTTACTATTTTTAGTTGATGGTGATCCTAATACTTTTATTATATAAAACATGACACAAAATATCAGCATTATGATCTTTTACTTACTTGTATTTTTCCAAATGTTTCACCAACAGGGTTTTGTACTATCAAGAAAAGAAAAAAGAAAACTATTAGCATCACTTACAAGTGAGAATTAGAATTTCCCTAAAGAAGCCCTTTGAAATGTCAACATGTACTTTGCTAAAACCGAACATAAACATGCAAACAAAATGTAAACAAACTAATGATAATAAAGCTAGGGAATTAATTTTCAGACTTAACAATTTTACCATTCTCTCCTTGAATTTGTGCTTCTCTACAGTCATCGAGAACAGGTGCTCTGATGTTAGAGGGGCTGGGAAAGTCCCAACTCTGCCACTTACTAGGGACAAGACCTTCAATTAGCATCAACTTGGTCCCTCTAAGATAAAGTTTCTTCTTCTATAAAGGAGGGATAATAATGGTACCCACTTTATTTAGGTGTTGTGAAGATTAACAAGATAAACCATATAAAATGCGTGGCATAGCGCCTGACACTTAATATGCACTCAATAAATGTTATCTGTTATTATTGTTAATGACTGTATCACCTGTTTTGACCTTAACTTGATTTCTCTTCAAAATATAAAGTAAAGCAATTAACTACTTAAGGAATCTGCAAGATACTTCAAAATTGACAATTCATTTAAAATTCTGACTTCAAATGATTAAAAAACAAACACACAAAACTTCCTAATCCTTGCTAACATCTGGAAAAGTGGGGAAAAAATTCCAGGTAAAAGTAGCTAAAAATTAATTCTCAGTATTAAACAACTCCGAATTTCCAATAAAATATTACCTTATTTACCAATTTTTCATCCAACCTCTTTTATTTTCCCTCCCCAAAAGACACAAACAAGTTTATAGCTGAATATACAGCATATCTCATGGTTATTATTCAGTATCTCCCCCTTATTCATTATTTTATTTTCAATAATATGCAAAAATAAAATATGCTTTTAGATACTGGATCTCTATAATTCAGGTCACAATTAAGTCAAACTGCTCATACAAAGTAGTTCAAGCTGACCAAGTTTCCTTTCTGAGACAGTTTTCTATTTTTATTTGAGAAAACAGGAAGTCCCATAGGAACTAGGAACTGCCTGATTCTAAGAAAGTTCATGTGTAAAACCAGTTTAACAAGGTACAATAAAAAAGCAAGGAAAAAAAAATGCATCCTGCTATCATCTAAAGGGATTTTGCGAATAGATTTTTAAGTAACATTTTTCTATTCATCAAAAGGATTTTAATGTTGGGAAAAAATTGTGAAAGAAGATTAAAATAACTCATAAGGGGAAAAAGATATAATGCAAATAAAATGTTGAGAATAAGATGTTTGTACTAAAAAATCTTATTTTTAAAAATATTAACTTTTTAATGTAAAATCTGTACAATTTAAAATAATGTTATATCTAGCCTAAAATACTGCCAAAAGTAGCCTTTTCAATCTGCTTATAAAAAACTAGTGAAAGAATACAAAATCAAATATTTTATTTGCTCTTTGTAAGAAGTACAGCTCTAAAAAAGAAACACTTGCAAGTTCTATGAAACAGGCTTTAGTCTCTATGAAGAAAGCCCATGCTAGCATTACTTTTTGACTGTATACAAAATTATTTTTTCTCAAGACTATCAAATGGAAAAGTAGCTCTTCAAATATCTCTAATAAAGCATTTACTGTAAATTGTGGATGTTCTTTCACCAGACTGCTCTGCTGTGAGTTTCTCAGGACAGGGATCATGTGTTATTCAAGTTTATATATCATACATACATTTAGTTCACAAAAAGTGCTAGTTGTGTTATCTAAGTTAAGTCCACTTTTCCTTATTCTACAGAAGGTAGAGTGTAAAATTCTGCAGGAATCTGGAGAAGGGTATATATTCTAAGAAACTGGGAAGAGAGAGTGATAGGATGACACAGAGAAAGCCAAAGAGGAAAACAATGATTCTGTTGAAAAACATTGCTTGTCATTCATCTCTTTCTAGACTTCTGCCTCTTTTGCCCATGGGCTAAGATATTTGGGAGTATAACATATATAAAAAGCCAAAGGTACACTTTCCACCATATACAACTTCTATTAAAAAATTTCCCCCAAATGTCTGTTAATAACTGTCGCCTATTAAAAGATCTAATAAATTATCAAGAGTACAACCTAAACTTGAGGCTAAGTTTTAGAAAATAAATTCTATACAAGAACAACTCCAACAAAACTAAAAGTCCTCTAATTCTAAAAGACTTATCCTTATACATATAACTTTTCTTCCCCCAAACCATTTCAGTATTTTTAAAAACACATCAATATTGTATATTTCATATAAATTACCTACTCTTTAAAAGAAACAACACATACTGCTATCCTTTGTGAAAACACCCCCCCCCCATTAGTCAATTGTAAGGAAGTAACCTTATTCCAGCAAAAATTTACCATCTTATTTATTAGCCTGCCTGTTTTCTAGGGACTGACCTGAGACTGAATTATATTTCTTATCCCTTACCCTACACCAAGATGGTACTTCAAAATTCATTCTGTCATCCCCTAAGTGAACAATCATGAAGCCATTTTTGACTTGGTATTCTCTTTTTGTATTGCTTGTTCTTAAATTTTCCTTTTATACTACTTTTCCTCACATTTTCCTGGTTTAGTCATTTCTTTTTCAATTTTCTTGTTCGGATTATTTCAAACCTCAAATACACCAAACCTTCCTCTGTAATGTTTTTTTTTTTTTTTTTTTTTTTTTTAAAGTTTGTTTATTTACTTTATATCCATTTTAAATCCCCCCTTCCCCATTTGCTGTTTTGTGTCCATTTGCTGGGCAATTCTCTGTGTCTGTTTCCTGCCATCTCTTCTCATCCTCCTCCTCCAGTCTTCACCAGGATTTGATCCTGGAGACCTCTGATGTAGGAGAGAGGTGTTCTGCCATCTGCACCACCTTGGATCCTGGTTTTTGGAGCTTTCAGAGCATCTCGTCTTGTCTCTCCCCTGCGTCTCTCTCTTATTACGTCATCATCTTGCTGCATGGCTCCTGGGGCCTGGCGGCTCACCAGCACACACAAAGCCTGGCAGCCCATGTGCCTTCTATATATATAGAATTTTTATCTTACCAGGAAGTCCCGGGGATCGAACCCAGGTCCCTCCATATGGCAGACGGACGCCCAACCATTTGAGCCACATCCGCCCCCATGTAATGTTCTTAATTTTTTAACTTCTCTTCTCTAATGACTATAAAAATCACATTTCAGCATGTTTCCTCAATTGTACTACTACATCCCTAGAAATCTTCCAATGGTTTCCCAACACATTTTGCTTCAAGGAATTAATTTTTATCTTGTAATACTTTTCTATTTATTAGACACAATGTTGATTCTCTGTCTCCAAACAACACCCCCCCACCAATTCTAAAAAATGTTACTAGTTTTACTGATCCTTTCTGTCAAATGTTAACTTTATCCCATTCTTTTAAGCTGAGATCAAATGTATCTGCAATTATGAATTCCCAGAGAAGGAGGAAAAAATTTGTGAATGTATCTATAGATATCTTTTAAAGCATATGTTTATGTTGACCAGATAAATTGCCTAATGACCTGTCAGTTTAGCTCAATTCTGGTCACTCAGTGTTGTAAAAGTCAAGTCTGTGATGATCAAAGTTCTTCTTTTCAACTTAGAAAGAAAGATAAAGTTTATTCATTTAACAAATATTTATTGAGTACTTACCATGTGTTAGGCACTGGAAATGTGGCAGTGAGTAAAACAAAACAAAACAAAACAAAAATCCCCACGTTCATAGTGCATGTTCTAGTAGAGTTAAAGAAACAATGAAAAAAAAAATTAGAAAATAGATAGTATGTCAGATGGTATAAATGCTTTGGAAGAAAAGCAGCAGGAATGGGGTTTGAGATGTGGGGTGGGGAGGGGATTTTAAATTCAATGATCAAGGAAGGACTCACTAACAAGATGGCATTTGAATAGAAATCTGAGGAAGAAGAGGGAAAGGTGGCTGACAGGCAGTAGCATGCCTATCTTATTATCCTGGAAATGGAAGGGAGAGTGTGGCTGGAACAGAGTGAATGAGAAGGCAAGTTTAGGAAATGAAGTCAGAGTGTTAAGACTATTTAAGGAGGGAGCAGATGTGGCTTGAGAGGTTGAACGCCTGCTTCTTCCCATATGGGAGGTCCCGGTTTCTGTTCCCAGTGCCTCCTAAAACAAACAAACAAACAAACAAAAACCAACAACAAACAAAACAAATGAAAAAACCAACTCAAGAGAGCCTATGTGGCTTAGTGGTTGAGCACCGGTTTCCCAAATATGAGGTCTCAGGTTCAATCCCTGGCCCCCGGTACCTCAAAAAAACAAACAAAAAACTATTTAAGGAGTCAGTAGATATATATCATGTAGAGCCTTGAAGACAACTGAAAGGACTTTTATATTTTATTCTGAGTGAGAAGCTTCAGAGAATTGGGCGCATATGTTATCTGGCTTATGATTTAAAAGAAATGAGGGAAGCGGCTGTGGCTCAATCAGTAGGGCTCCCGTTTACCATATGGGAGGCCCCAGGTTCGGTTCCCGGGGCCCGCTGGCGTGGTTAGCTGACCCAGCGAGCACAAGCAGCAAGGGGGGGATAAATGAATAAATAAATAAAATCTTAAAAAAAAATAAAAAATAAAAAAAATAAAAAATAAAAATAAAATAAATATAAAATAAAATAAAATAAAATAAAAAAATAAAATAAATATAAAAGAAAAGAAAAGAAAAGAAAAGAAAGGCACATATAATAAGGGGTAGTCCACTGTCTGGGTTAAGTTTAATAGTCCTAAGCATTTGGAAAATAAATGATCTGCTATTTATGACCCAGGAAAACAGAAGAAATAGTACATTCAGGTTGCTTTTCCTCCAGCTATCTCTGGATCAACACAGACAATTTTAGTCTACCTCGACATTTTTCTGCTCTGAATACCTGGAACTACATCATTACCAGTACACAAAAATATTCTGCCAGGAAGGTTCTTAGCCTCTGCTCATTCCGGGCTTCTTTAAGCCCAAATGTTTCCCCTTTCCTCCATTCTATCTTTAAGGCCACATTTGTAGCTCTGCTACAGTCATGCAAGATGCCTAACCACTGCAGCTCACAGTGACTCTTCTCTTCTCAGAAGTCTTATTGTTTTTACTCTCCTTATCTTTACTACTTTATATTATGCTCTATTTTGTCTGTTTCCTCACCCATTAAGACTGCAAAATCTCTACCAATGCCTCATAGATACTGGGTGCTAAAAATGTGCTGAAGGAATAGAAGATTGAATGCATACCACTGTGTCCTAGAATAACAGCTTCACCAATGTCAGGGGGGTAATGATCAATTAAGGCTATAACAGAAACAATCACTCTGCAACTCTTTTCTTTAAATAAAAAGTTCTATTTATTGAGCTCTTACTAGGTACCAGGCATGCTAATACCATGTACTCATAAGGCACTTCATTTCATCCTCAAAATGACACTTTTAAGGCAGGTATTATCTCTGTTTTGTAGACAGAGAAAGTGAGGCATGGTGAGGTAAGGCTGCTTCCTTGAGATAAACAGTTTATGAGCTAGGATTCAAAAAGATGGATTCAAGTCTATGTCTGACTCTGAAGTCCACATTCTCCACATTCTCGAAATAACTACAAAAATATATATATTTGTTCTACTTGTTTTAAGGAAAGCATTCTTCTCTAGAACTTTCAGATTTTGAATCATTAGCCTTTAATCTCCCTATCATGTAATGCAACAAAAAACACCAAAAAGGGGTATGGGGTAGGGGTGGGGGGGGGGTGGGGGGGAGAAGACAGTGCTTTTGGAGAACACACTTATCTCTTAGATGAGGGGAAACTTCTCTTCAAAACAAGCTCTCTACTTGTAGTCTAAGGGGCTACAAGTATTTTATATCAAAATATAAAATGTTCCATGGACCCATACAGACAGAATTAATCACTTCCCTCCTCTCTGCTGCCGTAACGCTTTGTTTCATAATCTCATACTACTACTATAGTGCTTACACACAGCAACAGTTTTTTAAAGTATAGTTTCTACTTTAGTACCATGCCACATCTAAATAGCATTCTCATTTGGCTTCATTTTCAAAACAAGATATTCATGAACATATATGAAATGCCTACTATGTGCCAGGCATTATGCTAGTTGCAGGAGATTTAAAACTGAATGCATGTAAGCACTGCCCTCAAGAAGTTCAGACTGGAGGCCAGCAACTCTACAAACATGGAGTCAGGAAATACCCTGATGCCAAAATCCAATTCTCTACAAGTCAACAAAACTAGATTCCTGATAAGTCCCTAAAATCAACAATTCACTTTTCTTAACTCTGTAACATTTCATAGATAAGCAAGTTAATCTAGAGAGACTTTAAAGTGTCCAGAGTTAGTTGCAAGCAATAAAACAAAGTCAGTTAATGGACAAATAATTAATGAGCAGCTTATCATGTGTAGGGCACCATACTGCACAACCAATGTTGGTTCATAGCACTAACAAAACAAAGTCTTTGCTCTCAAAGAACTTGATTCTAGTCCAGGGAAAAAGAATAATCAAACATATAAATAAGAAAAAGTCATGTCCAGATACATAACTTGAAGAAGGTAAAATGAGGCAAAGTAAGGCAGAGTGTTTCAGCTAGTGTGGTCTAAGGAGGCAACGTCTGTGTTGCCACTTGAATGATGAGACACAATCTTCAGTAAGATGAATTCCATTAATTTAATTGAAATGTATCTATAAAGATGATGATTATGTATGCCTGGCCCTATACTAAGTGAGCAATTCCTTCAATTAATATTATAAAGTAGGTATTATTATATCCATTTTACAGATGAGAAACCTGAGGCTTAGAGGAGTGAAGAAAATTACCCAAGGTCACACCAGCTAATCAGTGACAAAAATAGGAGTTGAACCCAGGCAACTTAAAAACCTGAATTCTTAACAATAATAAGTGAACAAAAGTAAGTCTACAGAAAAATAGCTCATACCACCAAAAGGAAGAAATTTCTGAGGAAAAATTCAAGGAACTGGAGCCTTTAGACATACTGTTTTTTCTACCTGAACAGTTCTTCATCCCATTCATTGCCTAGATAATTCCTACTCATCAGTCAGACCTTAGTTCAAACATTTCCTCCTTAGAAAAATATTTCTAGGCTACAACTGTTCTCCCACAGCACCCATATCTTTCCTTTACAGTTCCTATCACTGTTGTAAGTTTTTTGTTGTTGTTTTTTAATGCCAAAGTGGAATGGTGGGTACATTTCTCAGTAGCAGTGACACATTATATTCAAAACCGCCATTTTTTTTTAATGTATTTTTTCTTCAGATTTTTGTAAGAGAAGCTGTGGGTTTATAGAACAATGCATAAACTACAGAATCCCAACATACCATCCGACCACGAACAATTGTATTGGTGTGGAACATCTGTTACAACTGATGGTAGCAAATTTTTACAATTGTACTACTTTTTTTGTCTTTTCATTTTTTTATTTTTTAAAGATACTTAGATTACATAAATGTTACAGAGAATATATAGGGGATTCCCACATGCCCCGCTCCCCATTAGTATGGTACATTCACTGCACCTGATATACACATTTTGGAGTACTGTCACTAAGCGTGGATTATAGTTTACATTGTAATTTACACTCTCTCCCACTCAATTCTGTAGGTTATAGCCTGTATCTGTCATTGTAATGTTATTCAAGACGATTTCCAAGTCTTGAAAATACCCCATGTTAAAACCTGCTTTTCCCTCTCCCTACACTCAGAACCTCCAGTGGCCACTGCCTCCATATCAATGATGTTTCTCCATTGCTAGAATTACATTAAGTCTATAGTAGAATACCAGTAGGTCTACTTTAGTCCATAGTACATTCCCCAATTCTGAGGATTATGGGATGGTGATGCCCACTCCACCTTTGAGGGAGGCTTCGATCCCATACGACTGATGGATGGGACTCTCTTGCTTGCAACTGTAGACTCTCTCAGTTCCTTGGTATGTTGGTTATCCATAATCTCCTCCTTGTTAGTTGTCCTGGGTGAGTCCAATGAACTGGAGAGTAGGTGTTGCAACTCAGTTGAGATTCAGGGCACAGCTGGTACATGAACAGCCCAAAGATTTAAGTCTCTTGGACATATACCTACCAACTTTAGTACTAATTTTAAGTTCAAAAAGGACAGAAGAAACATGTGTGGGGAAACCAAACCTGAGTTCAACTCTGTCACACTAGGGAGCATAAATTCCAAAGTAGGGCCCACTGGCAAGGGACCAAACTCCTGAGCTATCTGCCCTGACTATAGTGTCTGGATGTCTCCAGAGCCCTCCGGAGGCCCACTTATAATTGTACTATTAATTAAAGTCCATGGTTTAACTTAGGGTTCACTGTTTGTATATGTATTTCCAAGGATGTTTTTAAAAAAATTTTATTTTGTTACCATATATACAATCTAACATTTCCCCTTTTAATCATATTCAGATATATATTTCAGTGCTGTTAATTGCATCCACAGCTACCATCCTACCAAAACACTTTGATCATTCCAAATAAGAACCCTGTACGTTTTAAGCCTTCACTTACCATTCCCAATCCCTACCCCATCTCCTGGTAACCTGTATTCTAGATTATGACTCTCTGAGTTTGCTTATTCTAATTGTTTCAAATTAGTGAGATCATACAATATTTGTCCTTTTATGGCCTGGATTATTTCACTCAATATGATGTCTTCAAGGTTCATCCATGTTATGGCATATATCAGAACTTCATTCCTTTTTATTACTGAATAATATTCCATTGTAAGTATATATCACATATTATTTATCAATTCATCAGTTGATAGACACTTGGGGTTGCTTCCATCTTCTGGCAATTGTAAATAAAGCTGCTATGAATATTGGTGCACAAATATCTGTTCAAGTCCCTGCATTCAATTCTTTTGGTATATACCTACTAGTGGAATTGCCAGGTCATATGGTAATTCTATATTTAGCTTTCTGAGAAACTGCTAAACTGCCTTCCACAATGGCTGCAATATTTTACATTGCCATCAGCAATGAAAGAGTATCCCTATTTTTCTGTATCCTCTCCAATACTTGTTATCCCCCCCTCCTCTCTTTTTTTTAATAGCATTCATTTTAACAGGTGTGAAATGGTATCTCATTGTGCTTTTGCTTTGCATCTCCCTGTTGGCTAATGATGGTGAGCATCTGTCCACAGGTTTTCTGGCCAAATGTGTATCTTCTTTGGAGAGATGTCTGTTCAAGTCTTTTGCTCATTTTTAAATTTGGTTGTTAGTCTTTTTGTTAAGTTTAATGATTTCTTTATATATAATGGGTATAAAACCTTTAACAGATATGTGGCTTCCAAAGATTTTCTCCCATTCTGTAAGTTGTCTATTTATTTTCATGATAAAGTCCTTTGAGGAACAAAAGGTTTTTATTTTGATGAAGTGACATTTATCTATTTTTTTCTTTTGTTGCTTGTGCTTTGGGTGTAAAGTCTGATAAACCATTGCCTAACACAAGGTCCTGAAGATGCTTCCCTAGGTTTTCTTCAAGGAGTTTGTTAGTTCTATCTCTTATATTTAGGTCTTTGTTTCATTTTAAGCTGATTTTTGTATACGGTGTGAGGTACTTGCCACCTTGTTGAAAATCAGTTGGCCATATGTATGAGGGTTGAATTCTGAGCTCACAATTCTATTCCATTTGTCTTTATGTCTGGCTTTGTGTCAGTACCACGCTGATTTGATTACTGTGGCTTTGTAGTAAGTTTTAAGTTCAGGAAGTGTGAGTCCTCCAACTTCATTCTTCTATTTCAAGATAGCTTTAGCTGTTCAGGGCCCCTTAACCTTCCATATAAATTTGATGATTGGCTTTTCCATTTCTGCAAAGAAGATTGTTGGAATTTTGATTGGGATTGCATTGACTCTATAAATTGCTGCAGGTAGTACTGACATTTTAACAATACTTAGTCTTCCAATCCATGAAAATGGAATATCTTTCCATTTATTTAGGTATTCTTTCATTTCTTTTAGCACTGTTTTATAGTTTTCTGTGTACAAGTCCTTTACATCCTAGGTTAGATTTATTCCTAGATATTTGATTCTTATAGTTGCAACTGTGAATGAAATTTTTGTCTCTCATAACTGATTTTTACTTCAAGTCTATTTTATCTGATATTGGTATAGCCACTCCAACTCTATTTGGTTACTAATTGCATGGCATATTTTTTCCATCTTTTCACCATCAACTTACTTGTATCTCTGACTTTAAGGTGAGTCTCTTGCAGACAGCATATAGTTGGGTCACCTTTTTAAATTCATTCTGACAATCTCTGCCTTTTGATTGGAGTGTTTAATCCATTTACATTTAAAGTCACTACTGATAAGACAGGTTTTCTTCGGTCATTTTTCTATTTAGTGTTTGTAAGTCTTATAATTTTTTTGTTCCTCACTTCCCCTAAGTCCTACTTTTATATTTATTTGCTTTCTTGTGGTGTACCATATTGAATGCCTTCTCATTTCTACCTGGATATACTTTTTAATCTGTTTTCTGCGTGGTTTCTGTGGGGTTAAAATTTAACATACTTAATATATATAAATTATACTTGGTTTGATATCAACTTAACTTTGATAGCATGCACATATATTTTTTCCTATACCCTCCTGCCCCCACCATTTTTTGTACTTATTGCCACTATCTTTGCACATTGTTATGTCCAAAAACCTAGACTTATCATTACTTTTTGTCTTTGCATTTTAGCACCTGTAGAAAGTAATAAGTGGCATTACACACCAAACATAGAATACAATAACACTGGCATTTATAGTCACCCAAAGTTACCTTTACCACAGCTCTTTCTTTCTTTATGTTGCTTTGAACCACTATCTAGTGTCCTTTCATTTGAGTCTGAAGAACTCCCTTTAGCAATGCTTGTAGGGCAGGACTAGCGGTGATGAACTCCCTCAGCTTTTTTAAAATCTGAGAGTGTCTTACTCTCTGCCTCATTTTTAAAAGAGAGT
Source organism: Tolypeutes matacus (assembly GCA_026826555.1). Taxonomy (NCBI): domain Eukaryota; kingdom Metazoa; phylum Chordata; class Mammalia; order Cingulata; family Chlamyphoridae; genus Tolypeutes; species Tolypeutes matacus. The sequence continues at coordinate 11,846,661 of JAKSZT010053801.1, read as the reverse complement.
CTCACCAAATATAAAATTCTTGGCTGGCGTTTTCCTTTAGTACTTAAGTATATCAAACCACTGCCTTCTTGCATCCATGGTCTCTGATGAGAAACTGGCACTCAATTTAATTGGGACTCCCTTGTATATAACATGTTGCTTTTCTCTTGCAGCTTTCAGAACTCTTCTCTTTGTCCTTTGCATTTGCTAGTGTAGTCAATATATGACAGGGTATATTTTTCTTCATGTTTATCCTGTATGGTGTTTTCTGAGCTTCCTGGATGTGCATATTCATGTCTTTTGCTAAGTTTGGGAAGTTCTCTGTCATTATTTCTTTAACTATTCCTTCTGCCCCTTTCTTTCTTCTCCTTCTGGGACTCCTATAACATATATATTCATATGCCTGGTGGTGTCCCATAGCTGTCTTAGGCTATTTTCACTTTTAATAATTCTTTCTTTCTGCTCCTCATCCTGACTCATTTCAAGTGTCTTATCTTCAAGTTTCACTGATTCTTTCTGCTGCCAGCTCTAATCTGCTCTTGAACCCTCCTGGGTATTTTTCATTTCAGTTATTTTGGTCTTCAACTCCAGTATTTGTTTGGTTCCTTTTAAAAATTTGTATCTCTTTACTTAGACTCTCTCATATTGTTCATTCATTGCTTTCCTGGTATCTTTTAGTTCTTTGTAGTTGCCTTTATCTCCGTAGCATTCTTAAGATCATTTTTAAAGGCTTTATTCAGTATGTCCACATTCTTGTCTTCGTTGTTTTCTGGATTTTTATCCTCTTCCCTTGGGTGGGCCATCATTTCCTGTTTCTTTGTCTTGTACTCTTTTGTTACATATCTTTAACTCTAGGATTTATTCCCTGCAAATCTATTTCTTGGTTTTGTAATCAGCTGGTGATAAGACAGAGATTTTCTTGAGCTTCAGCCCTCTTATCCCTGCCCAGGGGAGGATTTGAATGTCTGTTTACAGAAAGGTACAATCTCTGTTTCTCTGGATCTCTGTCTTTTCCTGGGCTTTTGCTTGTTAGTTATTTTGGAGTTTCCCTGCTTATAGAGTTTGGTTGCCCCTATTTCCCAGGGGACAAACCTCCCTCTCCTAGGTATGTGAAGCCAGAGGACCTTTGTCCCAGATTGTCTGCTCTATAATTTTTTTACACTCCTTTCATTGTCTCATCCAGCTTCTGCCTGGAGGGCAAATTCTGGGAGGACTGTCTCCCCCATGAAGACTGGGGGGCATACCAGCTCCAAAGTACTTTGTGGAGGGGGTCAGAAATGATGTCAAAAACTTCTCTAACTGCTCCACAACACAAAGCTTTCCTGGCCTTCCTAGCAGATTCAACCTTTCAGGTAACTTCCTCTGCAGGCCTGAAAGAGCCCTGATTCTTTAAATCTCTACCTCTTCTGCCTTGCCCAGGGAGGGTTGAACAATAGCTGCTCTCAGAGCTGGGCTGCAGGGATCTGAATTTGCTAATCAAAAGCCGTGATCAGTGATCGGCCATGCCCACCCCTGTTCTTGGGGAAGAGCATTTTTATGCCCCTTTCTGTCAGCAGCAGCTAGCCAAGAACTGGACCCGATAATGGCCTTCGGTGGGGGTTGGACACCAGTAAGTGCTTTGCAGAGAGCAATTTACAGTTCTTTACCGCTCTTTCCTGGATGGTGTACAGTGTTCTGGCCTCTGGAGTTTCAAAAATAGTTGTTTTAGACAGTTTCTGCCTATTTAATAGCTGTTTTGGTAAAGGGATTGAGTCCTGGAGCTCCCTAATCTGTCACCTTCCCTGAAAGTTCTCTTTTCTGATCTTTTGATGTATACCATCTATCTCCCCCAAAAGACTGCCTGCTTCATGAGGGCAGGACCTGACTACCTGTAATCACCTTGCAGAAAACTCAATTAAAATGCATTGAATGAATGAAGAAAATGGTTAGTGTGGCCATTATTGCCTTCAAGTACATTTCCTGAATTGGATTCTAGGTAGGAGAAAGGATGATAAAAGAATGCTGGGCTTCCAAAGGCAGGCTCTTATAATTATGAAACTCTATAACCTTAAGGGAAAGTTTTAAACTTAGGAAACTTCAAGTGTCATCTAGGCTTTGTATTCAACCATCAAAATGACAAATGATGTCTCTAGATTGTACCTTTCTGTAAACAGACATTCAAATTCTCAAATCCCTTCTTTAAGCATTTAAGCAGATAGTTATATGTGAAGAAGATAGGAGGAAAATATTTCCAACAGCTGTAGAACACTGCACCTGTGGGCAAACTCTTCTGCATTTCATCATCAGCTAGTCTGATCTAAAAATGGACAGGGACGAAAAAGGCAGTACATTCTTTTGCAAGACAGTGTGTTGTCCATTTGTCTTCTGAAAGAGCATTAATTGTTTCATGGCTTTACTTAATATATATATGGTCGACATAGGAACAGTTCATTTAATGTAAGCGTAACTAATTACTGTGAATGTTGAGATTAAATCAGCAAAATACAGAAAGTTTTATGGACAAAAATTGTCCATTATAAAACTTGTTCAAGTAAACTACTGTATCACCCTTGTTCTACTCATAAATAACCACTGAATTTTAACCCCACCTACCTATATGGATTTACAGAGACAGACATCTAGATAGGGATAATGAGAGAGAAGGGATGAGGGACAAGAGCTCAAGAGGTTCTCTACTTCTCATACCCTATAGGACTCCTAACTTCTCTCCTGCCCCAGTTTTAAAAGAGACAACAATCCCATGCTACTACTTCCAAATAAGCTATCCTTAAAGAATAACAGAACACTTACAGTGATTTTTTATACGATAAAAATATAAAGGGCTTTAAATGTCAATATCAAAGTACTAAGAACATAATGAAAATAGTGCGTATGGGCATGAAAGTCATGGAAATAAGGGATCAAAACTCAAAATCATACTTATATTTATTTATTTACTTATGTCAATCTGCTAATAGCCTAATTATGTAGTTGGTTTTTATATTTCATCTCTATATATGATAAAGAACATTATAGTCCCTTTCAAATTCGTGGTCATTTGAAAGTCTTACATGTGTTCACCATAAAAATAAAGATTCCTTGGGGGGGGTGGAGGGTGGGACGACACCTAACATCAGGGAAGTGATGTGGCTCAAGCAGTTGGGTGCCTGCCTACCACATGGGAGGTCCTGGGTTTGGTTCCCGGTGCTTCCTAAAGAAGATGAGTAAGACAGTGAGCTGATGCAACAGGCTAATGCAACAAGATGATGCAACAAGGAGACACAACAAGGAAAACACAATGAGAGACACAGCAAGCTGGGAGCAGAGGAGGCTCAAGCAATTGGGCGCCTGCCTCCCACATAGGAGGTCCTGGGTTCAGTTCCAAGTGCCTCCTAAAAAGAAGATGAGCAGAGAGACAGCATACAATGAACAGGCACAAAAAGCAGACAGCAAGCACAAACAATGGGGGGGGGGAGAGAAATAAAATGAATCATAAAAAAAAACAAAACCGGTAATCTAAGCACCTCTTAAAATATATGTATATATATATATATATAAATAAATAACATTTTTGTAAGCAAATACACATATATGCATATATATTTATATATCATTTTGCAAATGTTTGTATGTATTGTGAGAATTTTGATTTTTACCCATAATAAAAAACAAAAAACAAACAAAAAAAAAAACCTGTTATCAGATTGTAATTAAAATTACTTATCTTTACATCAGTACTGATTTACTGTATAATTGTACCCCAGTTTGGGACCTCTATAACAAAAGCTATAAGAAAGACCTCTAATCACAAGGTGTCCATTTACCTAAATATATATGGAGCATATTCTACACTATGTTCAGGAACATGCTGCTTTAGTAGTAACAGAGGTGAAGATAAATGAGTGATTATATAGAGTCATTAATACTATCTTAGGATTAAGTATAGAATGTTTTAAGAATTCAGAATTGGGCAAATAATTTCTGGCCAAACGGCATTTAGGCATTAAAAATAAACTAAGAGTAATAAAAAGGAATGAACTACTGGAAAATACAATATTGACAAATCTCAAAGATAACATGCTGAATGAAAAAATGCCTTACACAAAACAGTGTATACTCTAAGAATCCATTTAAATTAAATTTCAGAACAGGCAAAACTAATCAATGGTGAAAATTCAAAACAGTGATGGAATACTGACTAGTAAGGGGCATGAGGGAACTTTCAGGAATAAAGGTTATGTTTTATGTCTGAGAGATTTAAGTTACACAGATGTATGCATTTGTCAAAACTCATCTGGTCAAGAGGAGCCCGAGCACAGGAGTTTCCTGCCCCTGCATTTGTGCTGAGTCTGTGTTGGGTTTGTGCATGGAGTGGGGGACTGGTCACCGTGGCGGGGTCGGTTTTGGGGTCCAGGGTTTAATGTCATCGCCTGGAGCAGGATTTTGTTTTGGCTCTCCCTTCTATAACCTAAAAAATTTCCTCCTGGTGGGCTCCTGGGGCTCATTACTGTCTCATTTGGTGTAGGACCCCTCCACGTTTGAGGATTTGAACAAAAAGCAGTGACAGTGGCTAGTTATGGAACAGTTCCAAGGCAGTGTTGAATTTTGCTTCACTGAACTGTCTCAGCCTGTGGAGGCTTTTCCCTTGTGCTGCTTCTCATCTAAATCCCGGTCTCCTCATGCGCTTACTCAGGACCTCAGGGTTTCTACCCGAGTTTTAGGCCTTCCTCCCACCTTGATAGCCTGGCTTTAACATGGAATTAAATTATATATTTTTTAAAAACTTGTATTTCAAAAGTAACTTTATGATGTTCCTTGATCAGATTCAATACATTGATGAAAAAAAAAAACTCATCTGGTGGGTACATTTAAGATCTGTGCATCACACTGTATGCAACTTTTACCCTGAAAAAAAAAAAAACAACTGAATTCTAGTTAATAACATGCATTAAGTATATAAGGGTGAAGCATCTGATATGTTCAATTTACTCTGAAATACACTAAAAAGCAAAAGAATGAAGGGTGGAGAGAGTGATGGATAAAGATATAATAAAGCAAATACAGAAAATGATAACTATAGAGATTCTAGGTGGTGGGTATATGGGTGTTTATGGCATAACCCTTCCCAACTTTTCTGTTTGAAAATTTTCAGAACAAAATGTTAGGGGAAAAAGCATATAGAAAAAAAGAAATGCTTGTTGGTGATGTGAAAATCCTATCAGGGAACTGATCAAACATCACTTCAATGCCTACATACACTAAGTGAACACTTTTTAACTTTTAAAAGCTGCAGCTTATTATACAGGAGAAAAAACATTTTCTTTATTCCAATTAAATATAAATTCTTGGCATATCAAACACTGAAAAAGAAAAGTTCCTCCTCTTTTGCAAAGTTATTGTAAGGTAAAAAAATTTCTGTTTGTTTTAGAAAGACTTGGTTAATACAGTTTTATTTTTAAAATTAATTTACATTTACAGATATGATTTTTAGTTATATTTTTACTATAATGTCAGAAACTTGGTACATAGGAAAATAGCCAAAATATGAGCTTACACCTAGTTTTTATAATAAAAGTAAATGTTTCATAAATATTCACTCTAAAATGCTTAATTTATTAAGTTGGAGATGATTTGCCTCCAATTGATTTCACAAGACTGATGGGATTTATCTAAAACAAAATATTACTAAATTAGAGAATCAGATCTCTAGCAAATGAGGAAAATATCACAATAATGCACATTTAAAGACTTTTAAGGATAGTCTATTCTTTCCAAAATGAACTCTGATATTTTAATAATCATCTACAACTCAAAAAAAATATTTGATACAATTATTGATTACTCAATCTGACTCGTTACTGAAATTGAAGCTCCCATTCAAAAAATGTTTAATGTAAGATAAGACATTTAGACTTTAAGAAAATATCAACAGCTTACTATGAGATAAAATTAAAGTCAATTAATTTCTCCCACAGAAAAAAGGAAAGGAAAAACACATAAATCTTAGTGGCTCAAAACTCCAGAGGGAAAATATTAGGCTGTTGCCACCATCAAATTCTGTCAGCTACAGACATTCCTATAGTTTACCCCAATGTTGAAAGAGGTCCTATAGGGAACACCTTCAAAGGCTAAACAAAGTCTACTAATTATGGGAGCTTAATTTTACTACATTGCTCAAGATAACAGATCCAAAAGTCTGAGTGATCTGCTTTTTCAGAACTCTGAACAGATTTCTTCTTGAAAATTATTTTTGTACATCACCAGTTAAAAAATTATTTTACTGCATGGTGACAAGCAAAGAGAAAAATAAAAGCAACGCAGCCCACAAAGGTTAGATACAAACCTATAAATAATACTAAGCATCTGTGCAGCAGCTAACTTGGTACCCAAAGGAATTTATGCTAATGCAATACTGTAATTTATTAAACGTGGTGACAATTCACTGTACTAAGAGATTTTAAACATTAACTGTCACATACTAGGGAATAGCTATAATACTTCTTCAAGGTTTACAATGCAAGAATACAAGTGAAACTGTATTATAACAAGGTCTGTGCTGAATTTCTAAATAAGAATCTGAAAATGCAAAAGGGATGTGATACACTGTACAAACCATCTCCAGTCCAATGCAATAAAGCAGCCTGAATTTCCCACACAATGGACCTAAATATCAGTAGGTCTTCTAATTAGTAACATTCTAAATCACAAAACATGTGTTAAACATTTTAATAACTAGAGATAACAAAAACTACCACAAGTTTAGTTTTGTGTAGCACAAACACAATATGCAAAGAGGAAAATTGAAGACAAAAGCTATGAAGAAACGAAGAGGTGAATAAAATGAAATGTGAATAGAACTGAAAAAAAAAAAAAAAAAAAAAAAATCTAATTGGTAGTAGTTCTCATCCCATTCCTCAAACAGAGAAAGGGGCTATAGTTCTGATAAAAGGGAAACAGGCATTATATGTATAGACAAAGCAGAGAGATTGATGTAGGACTGAAACTGACAAACTGAATTTGGAGCTAAAGAGGAAATCCATCACTGACTTGATGAGCAATGTGCTTAACAGTTACATCTTGACTTTTAGCAAGGGAAGAAATCAGACAAAAACACAAAGCCATTTAGGAAATAGAGGAATTTTAGTATGCCATCATTAGGTCAAAACCAAAACCACAGGATAAAACAAAATGTAAGCAATTACAACATGTGGTAGACCAGGCTAAGTAAGACTTGTGTTGTTGTTGGTTTTAATCAACCATGCTTTCATATGCACAAAATGGACAGAAAATACAACATACACAGGAATTATATCAGGCTCTCACCTGCTACACTTAAATTCAACTTCTGTTTTTAGGAGAGGGGGAGAATATGAATGAGTGTATCTGAATAAAAACAACAAAAAACTGAAGCAATTCCCCACCATTCCACTTCACTATTATAGTTGATAAGCATGTTGTATAAAGGAATAGTATTAATGATCTTGAATCCCCAAAATATTGTAAATATGCTGACCATGATTAGAATGTAAACAAATTGAGAAAAGCATGTTTGTGTAGCAAGTGATAACCAGACATTCATGTAAGGATATAATATAGACTCGCTTAATGCCTACCAAAAGAACATCCCTAGATAAGGACATTGATGTCAAGATCTCTAAGGCATAAAGTCCAGTGCAGATGCCACTTCGTGGATGTTGGTAGAGGCAAATTGAAACTCAGTGGCTCTGACTTTCAGCTTGAATGACTGGGCTACACCATAAGGTCTACCTTCACCTTCATTCCACGACTAGTGACATACTGCCAAAGGCTTCAGACTCTCGCTGATGCTGCGTTGAATCAGCGCCTGAGACCTTCTGTTAAAGGAACTTACCTGCCTTGTGTCAGCCTCTGGGCCGGTACACTTTAAGAGAATCTGAGCCTCCACCTTTGAAGATGTTGTATGCTCCTGACATGGCTATTGTGCATGGGTTGTGTTGGCAGCTTGTGACTGAGCAAGCAAATACTTTGCACTGAGCATCCAAACTAATGCGCAGAATCTGCTTTCAACTTGTGATCATTCTCAAGTTACACACGACAAAGTATGTGCCTAGACAAATCCAGAGATGGAAGACATGACTTTGCTATCCCCTCAGCTGCTACAGTTTCCATGTGGCTCTCATACTATGAATAGTTTATAAAAATGAGTATGATTTTAATGTTTAAAGATGTACCATGGACTTCCGAGAAGATGGTGGACTAGTAAGACACGGGAATCTCTTCTCCAGAAAAATAGCTAGAGGACAAGCTGAAACAGCCCCGAAAAAGATCTTCTAGGCTTTAGGTCAGCAGGTGAAGGCTGCACACCACCCAGAAGAGAGAGGGACAGAAGAGGGAAATCACGACTACAGAACTGTGAGTTGCAAGTAGCAGCTTCTGCAGCTGTCGGCACCCTCCCCCACACTCTTCAGAATTCTCGGGCCCCTGGGCCTGCGACAGCAGACAAGGGGGGCTTCAGGGATCTGCCACTCCCAGAAACGGGAGAGAGAGGGACACAGCCTTAGGCTGACTAAGGTTCGGACCTGAAATTTGGGCTGCAGAGCCCCACGGACCCTTCCACACGGCGGTTTGCCCTGGGAGCCCGGAAAGGACTGGAGAAATACGATCCTTGCAGCCTCCCTTTCTTCTAGCCCAGACTCCCTCTCTTCTTGCCTCTCCCACGGGAGAGGGGAGAGAGAGCCTGGGGCTGACCCTGCTTTGGACTCCCAGGTTTGGTCTGCCCTGTCCCGAGAGCCCTTCCAGGCTGGGTGGGGCTGCGCCATTGTTTGCCTAGGAGCCTGCAAGGGGCTAAAGATATACAAACCTCCCAATCTCATCCATTACTAACAGGGACTGGTTGTTGAGGATTCAGAAGGGAGTGGAAATATTTCCTAGCTGGGAAAAGGGGGGCGCTACGAGAGAAATCTGGAGAACTGTCTCAGAAAGTTTGAATCACAGGGCTCCTAGCCCCCAGACAGGAAGCTCTATCACATTGATCTAGTCTGTGTCACAACAAATACGCTCAGACCAGGCATTGAATTGAGAGCAGCCAACAAGCGCCATCTCCTGGCAGACCAAGGAAGTACACATAAGAAAATTAATAAGTAAGAGAGTCTTTATCTGGCCTCTATAGCCTCCCTGACCAAGGCCCTAGGTAACGACTCTACAACCAATTACTGGGTCCAGTGCCCAGTTTTGAGCAACCAGCAGAACAATCCTAACAATCAAGGTTGAGCCAAAAATCAAAGAGCGGTGGTAACTCACAGCCTCCTGCCACTAAAACCCCATAAAAGAGAAAGAGACAGAGCATCTAAGTAAAATACAAACTAACCAGATGCCTAAGCACCAACAAAAAATTACGGGCCATACTAAGAAAATAGAAGACATGGCCCAAGAAAAGGAATACAGCAAAGTCCCAGAAGAGATGCAGAATTTGAGAGAACTAATCAGTGAGATGAGCACACATTTCCAAAATCAAATTAATGAGATGAAAGAGAATATAGTTAAAGACATCAATGACTTCAAGAAGTCATTGCGCGAACGTAAAGAATTTGAAATCATGAACAGAAAAGTAACAGAGTTCATGGGAATGAAAGACACAATAGGTGAAGTAAAAAATACATTTGAAGCATACAACAGCAGACTCAAAATGATAGAAGAAAGAATAAGTGATACTGAAGACAGAGCAGCTAAATTTGGAGAGAGAAAAGAACAGAGAGAGAAAAGAATGGAAAAAATTGAGCAGGGGCTCAGAGAGTTGAATGACAACACAAAACGCAAGAACATACGTGTCATTGGAGTTCCAGAAGGAGAAGAGAAAGGAAAAGGGGCAGAAAGAGTATTTGAGGAAATAATAGCTGAAAATTTCCCAACTCTCACGAAAGAAATGAACTTTCATGTCCAAGAAGCACACCGTACCCCAATAAGAATAAATCCAAATAGACCTACGCCAAGACACATATTATTCAGAATGTCAAATGTAAAAGATAAAGAGAAAATGCTCAGAGCAGCAAGAGAGAAGCAAACGATCACGTACAAAGGACGTCCAGTAAGACTTTGTGCAGATTTCTCTTCAGAAACCATGGAGGCGAGAAGACAGTGGTATGATACAATTAGGAAACTGAAAGAGAAAAACTGCCAGCCGAGAATTCTTTACCCAGCAAAACTGTCCTTCAAATATGAAGGTGAATATAAAGTATTCACAAACAAACAGAAACTAAGAGAGTTTGCAAAAAAGAATCCATCTTTGCAGGAAATATTAAAGGAAGCCTTAGAACCTGAAAGAAAAAGACAGGAGAGAGAGGCTTGGAGGAGAGTATAGAAGAAAGAAAAGCAGAAAGGATAACCAAAAGAGTAAAAAGAAAGACAAAAATAAGATGACATATGAAAACCAAAGAATAAAATGGAAATTACAATGACCTCACAGAAATAAAAAGAATCATAAGAGGATATTATGAGAAACTATATGCCAACAAACTAGACAACCTGGATGAAATGGACAAATTTCTAGAAACTCATAACCAACCTACACTGGCACAACAAGAAATACAAGAACTTAACAAACCAATCACAATTAAGGAGATTGAATCCGTCATCAAAACTCTCCCACCAAAGAAAAGTCCAGGACCAGATGGCTTCACAGGTGAGTTCTACCAAGCATTTCTAAAAGAATTAACACCAATCCTGATTAAACTCTTCCAAAAACTTGAAGAGGAGGGAAAATTACCCAACACATTTTATGAAGCCAACATCACCCTAATACCAAAGCCAGATAAAGATTCCACAAGAAAAGAAAATTACAGACCAATCTCTCTCATGAACATAGATGCAAAAATTCTCAACAAAATACTTGCAAATCGAATCCAACAGCATATCAAAAGACTTATACATCACGACCAAGTGGGATTTATTCCTGGTATGCAAGGCTGGTTCAACATAAGAAAATCAATCAATGTAATACACCACATTAACAAGTTGAAGGAAAAAAACCACATGATCATCTCAATAGATGCAGAAAAGGCATTCGACAAAATCCAACATCCTTTTTTGATAAAAATACTTCAAAAGATAGGAATAAAAGGAAAATTCCTCAATATGATAAAAGGCATATATGAAAAACCCACAGCCAACATCATACTCAATGGGGAAAGGTTGAAGCTTTCCCCCTAAAATCAGGAACAAGACAAGGATGCCCACTGTCACCATTGTTATTCAACACTGTACTAGAAGTTCTAGCTAGGGCAATTAGACAAGACAAAAAAATTAAAGGTGTCCAAATAGGAAAAGAGGAAGTAAAACTCTCACTGTTTGCCGATGACATGATCCTGTATTTAGAAAATCCTGAAGTATCCACAACAAAGCTACTTGAACTAATAAATGAGTTGAGCAAAGTGGCAGGATATAAGATCAACACGCAAAAATCAGTAATGTTTTTGTACACTAGTACTGAACAATCTGAGGAGGAAATCAGGAAGAAAATTCCATTTTCAATAGCAACAAAAAGACTCAAATACCTAGGAGTTAATTTAACCAAGGAAGTACAGGACCTATATGCAGAAAACTACAAAACAATGCTAAAAGAAATTTAAAAAGACCTAAACATATGGAAAGACATTCCGTGTTCATGGATTGGAAGAATAAATATCGTGAAGATGTCAATCTTGCCCAAACTGATTTATAGATTCAATGCAATACTAATCAAAATCACAACAGCTTACTTTACAGAATTAGAGAAGGCAACTACCAAATTCATCTGGAAGGGTAAGTGCACCCGAATAGCCAAAAGTATTCTAAAAAAGAAGAGCAATGTGGGAGGAATTTCACTGCCTGACCTTGAAACATATTACAAAGCGACAGTGGTCAAAACAGCATGGTACTGGCATAAAGATAGACATATCGATCAGTGGAATAGAATTGAGAATCCAGAAATAAACCCTCACCTATACAGTTAACTGGTTTTTGACAAACCTACCAAGCCCACGCTGATGGGAAAAAACAGTCTCTTCAACAAATGGTGTTGGGAGAACTGGATATCTATAACCAAAAGAATGAAAGAGGACCCCTATCTCACCCCCTATACAAGAATCAACTCAAAATGGATCAAAGATCTAAATATAAAAGCCAGGACCATAAAACTACTAGAAGAAAATGTAAGGAAACATCTTCAAGACCTTGTAGTAGGTGGTGGTTTCTTGGACCTCACACCCAAAGCACGTGCAACGAAAGAAAAAGTAGATAAATGGGACCTCCTCAAAATTAAACACTTTTGCACCTCACGGGACTTTGTCAGAAGGGTGAAAAGGCAGCCGACTCAATGGGAAAAAATATTTGGTAATCACATATCTGGTAAGGGTTTAATATCCAGGATATATAAAGAGATGTTACCGCTCAACAATAAAAAGACAAATGACCCAATTAAAAAATGGGCCAAAGACTTGAATAGACATTTCTCCAAAGAAATACAAATGGCAAAAAAACACATGAAGAAATGCTCAACATCACTCATGATTAGGGAAATGCAAATCAAAACTACCATGAGATATCATTTCACACCTATCAGAATGGCCACTATTAAAAAGACAGAGAACTACAAGTGTTGGAGAGGATGTGGAGAGATAGGAACACTTCTTCACTGTTGGTGGGAATGCAGGATGGTACAACCACTATGGAGGACTGTTTGGCAGTTCCTAAAGAAGTTGAATATAGACTTGCCACGTGACCCTGCAATACCACTACTGGGTATATACCCAGAAGAACTGAGAGCAGTGACACGAACAGACATCTGCACACCGATGTTCATAGCCACATTATTCATCATTGCCAAAAGTTGGAAACTACCCAGGTGTCCATCAACAGATGAATGGATAAACTGTGGTCTATTCACACGATGGAATATTATGCAGCTGTAAGAAGAAATGAAGTCATAAAGCATATGGCAACATGGATGAATCTGGAGGACATTATGTGGAGTGAAGCAAGCCAGACACAAAAGGACAAATACTGTATGAATGCATTACTATGAACCAAATATATTGTGTAATATATTGTTTGATTCACACACACAAAAAAACAAAAAAACAAACAAAAAACAAAACAACAACAAAAAAATTTACATGTATCCATTACATTTAATTGAGAAATGTATATATTTATTCATCTGTATTTACTTTTTAGTTTTTTATTGCTTATGTTTTCAATTATTAAATGTAGAAAATAAAGTTAAAAAAAATAAAATAAAATGTAAAAAAAAAAAAAAAAAAAAAAAGATGTACCATGGTCCTTAGTGCCTTATTATCAGGGATTCAAAGAAAATAATCTATTCCTTACACTGGCAAAATAACTGGCCTTTTTGAGAAACCGTATGTCAGCTCTTAATCTAAAATAATTTCTGATACTAATTTTTACCATGCTTATTTTCTGCTTTATGCTCTGACTTCAAGAACCTAACTACGATATACAACATACTAGAGCTTGAGATTTGAATCTGTCAGTAACCAGTTTCCTGAACCAAGAAAATAAAACTGAGGCTTTAAAACCCCTTAAAATATTCAAGGCATCTAAAAACTCCCAAATTATGACTAATTTCAAACTTATTCTGTTCAACAAATGTCTATCTGTGCAAACAAGAACCTGATACTAAGAATGCTAAGATGAAAACTCTTATCACCTTCCCTAGAGCAAATGAGTCAGTGCAATGATCCTCAATATTTTGGGGGAAGGTATCAGAGAGTTTTTGATAAAATCTATGGACAAGCCATATGTATTTTCATATAATTTCAAGGGGTTAATTATTCACATGAAGTCCATGTATGGATTCTTTAATATTCGTGGACCATTGGTTAAGAACTCCTGGTCTGGTAGAAATGCTCACATTTTCTTTTGGGGATAATTCCAAAAGAAATCCAAAAATAAATATAGATGTGAAATCATGTAGATAATACAGTATAGGGACAAAGATCCCATGTCTGAAGTCAGGTTATCTGTATTCAAGTTTCAGTTCTGCCACTTACCATGACTTTGGTATGACTTTGGAAGTTTCCTAACTTCCCTAAACCTCAATTTCCTATCATAGAATGGAGATGATAATAATAACTAACTCTTAGAATTATTTTAAGAATTAAATGAAACAATGCATGGAAAACTCAGCACAGTGCTCAGAGACAGAGAGGTACACACACAAGTCCTTGAGTTGAAATGATTCCTAAAGTCTTTATAGTCCCAGTCCACATATACCCACAGTAAACCCAGCTTCTTAAGACTATCCTTATGACCAAAAGAGCCAACTAAACATTACCTCCTCTCAGACCCCACCATAACCCAAAGTGGCTAATAACTTATAAAACTCCTTTAAACCCTAAGATGATCTTACATGGCAAAAATAACTGATTTTAAGTTTATCTGCTTTTATTCCTTCAAAGTGAGACCTCCCTTTCTCTGGAAACAGAATTTATTAGCATAAATAGACAAAAAGAAAAGTATAGCAATAACCCTGTATAAACTGGTAGAGCTGACTGTGTAAAAGCATATCTTGAAGGCCTTGTAAATTATAAGGCACAAGATAACTTGTTTATTTACCTACATATTATGACTGTTCTAGCTAGCGGATATAACTTGCTAAAATTTTGATTTACGACATCAAGCCCCTCCCTTTTTTTCCAAATTGTATACAATCTATTTAATCTTACTTTTTAAATAACAAAAACCACACATCATGTTTACGTATATTTATTTAATTCCAGTTCTTGTACTATGGTTCTTTAGCACTAAACAGCTAAGGAATTTTAAGTACAGTAAAGAAGGTGTTTGCTTTAAAAAGCAAATTAAAACAAAATAAAAAAGCACATCTAATCCAACCCAACATACGTTATATTCCTATTTTTAAAAATACATTAAGACTGATATTCTTCCCCAAAGAAAACTCAGACGAGGATACTAAATCAACCTAGGTTTTTTCATTTTCTAACCCAAACACTATGGAATGTTTTTTAAAAGTTACTAAATATTTTCAAAGTAATTGGGTAATATTTTTATCTTTTTTCCTTCTTGGATAAGATAGTATTTTTTTTTTTTTAATTTATTTATTTTGCTTTATCCATTTTAAAACATCCCCCCATTTTGCTGTTTTGTGTCCACTCGCTAGGCAATTCTGTGTGTCTATTTCTTGCCCTCTCTTCTCATCCTTCTCCTCCTGTCTTTACTGGGATTCGATCCTGGGGACCTCCAATGTGGGAGAGAGGTGTTCTGCCACCTGCGCCACCTCAGTTCCTGGTTTTGGCGCATCTCGTCTTGGCTTTCCTGTGTCTCTCCTGTTACATCATCTTGCTGCGTGGCTCAGTGGGGCCTGGCAACATGTGCACCTTCTATATATTTCTTTTTATTTTACCAGGAGGTCCCAGGGATCAAACCCAGGTTTCTCCATATGGCAGGCAGATGCCCAACCATTTGAGCCACATCTGCCCCCTGATAAGACAGTATTAATAGACCTTAGAGCTGACATTTTGTATTAATTTCAATCTAGTACTATGTTTTAAACTATGATTTAAATTTTTTAAAATTTAAATCAAATACAAACTTTCCTTTAAGTAATGTTTGCACCTAAAGTTATGTCATTTAGATTAATGTAAATTATCTCTTCACACTGAAAGACAATGGACCATAATGAAAAAATGGCTGGAGCAAGGAAGACTGTTGGCTCTAACATTTGACCTGTATGGTGTTAGGCAAGTCACCTTCTCTGGAGCTCTTGCTACTTCATGTAAAATGGGGATCTCAATATGTGAGGATGAAATGGGATGTTTTGTTGCTGTACACAACAATATTGGGAGGGAAAAGATTAACAATCCTTAGCTTTTCCTTTTCCCAATCCTAGCATGAAATAAACTGCTAGCACCCAGTTTTACAAAATAATACAATATATCCATGCTTCGTTCTACATATGTGTCTGCCATGGAGCTCCTGGGAAGAAATAAAATTTCTTTAAAAATCTGTGAATAAAGAAGAGCTAGAAGGGAAGACCTCAACGCAAGTCTCCCTATTAAAATTCTTTTATGATACCTGAATGTTTTACTTACTGTCAAAAATTTCACCAGATAGAATCTGGGTTAACATCTTGTATTTAAAGTATAATTACCTCTAAGAAGATTAAAGGGTTGGTAGATCAGCCAGTCATTTAAACATTACAACTGACCCTTGATATGCACTATAAATGTCTTGAAAACAAATTCTAAAATATAACCACTAAATACATAATTTCCTTATAATATACTTTAAAAATAGCTCTTCACTTTTAAGGTAAAAGGACTCCTTAAATTTATATCCAGGTTTTCAGATTCCCCACCACTGTACATTTAATATTCACTTATTAAGAATATATGAAAAAATTCTACAAGTACAGTATATTTTATGATTTCATATCTAATCATAGCGGTATTGATATAAGGTTGAAAAATACTATCAGAATATCAGAGGGAGGTATCATTCATTCAATTCTCAGCCAATACTTTACAATGGGTTCAGCTCCTGAAATGTTTTCAGCCCATAAGTTGAGAACTAATGCCATAATTGCCATTGAAAAATGTAGGCAACCCATCTACTGCACATGAAAGGATGAAGAAAGATTTAGAGATACTGGGCTACTCTAATTCTATATTAGCTCAATCCTCACCAAAGATAATCACATTATTGTCAAATTTTATTCTAAAATCATACATTCCTTGACTATCAGAGTTCTACAATATTGTGAACTAATCCAATCAAATAGTCCTAACATTTAGCTAAAATAACTGAACCTAGGAAATAAAAGGAGCTGGGATTTGGTAAGGTAGGAAAAAGAGGAGGGTATGTGCAAGAGGAAAGGAGTAAAATATAATGGTTAGAGAATGACCTTTTAAGTCACATTTGTTAGGGTTCAAATCCCTCTCTGCCCTATAACCTTGGAGAAGGTGATTAACCTAATCCTAAAATTCCTAATTAGTAAAATTATATATTAGTAAAATTATATTAATAAATATTAATATTAATAAATATTATTATATTAATAAATATTAATAAAACTCTTAAGAGGATGGAAAAGTAGAGGAAGAGAGGACATAGCCCCCCCCCAAAGTCTTCCTCCTCCTCCAACTCCACAGAACATGGATTCACTTCTCCAAGGACCCAAAACTTAAACCAACAGTATATCAGTGGTAAAAGAGTATATGGTAAAATAGGATTCTATGGGCTAGCCTGTGAACTTGAATTTAAAAACAATGTAATAAAATATGTTCCAAGTTCCAAACAACTGTTTTACACATAATCTGGAAGATAACTCATTCAAAAATTGGGAACTGACTAATTTTCCTTTTGGAAATAAACAGCTTGACTTTGTGAGCAAACATTCTCTAGGAATCCAAATGTAATTCGAAGAAATTATTCAAATTAATTAGGAGATGCTGCTAAGTATAAAGCCACCACAAAATAACTGTGTAAAAGAATTGATATATTTAAAATTCAACAAATATGATGAATAAGAGCTTCCCAAAATCTTAGAGTGACGTAATAAAACTCTTTTTTTTTTCCTTCAACCAATGTTTTACCAGTCATTTGGTTTTCATTTTTCCCAAAAGGAGCTGATGTTTTCCTTATCTCCTGCCCTAGTCATATGCCATCCTCAAAAGGTCACCGCTTATACCTACCTGTATAGTTAAAGCTGTAGAAAATAGTTTACAACGGGAAATGGTGGAGAGCATGTAAGGAAACATTTCCAATAGGGACAATGAGTAAGGATTTAGAGAATACCACCTTCACTTTAAGCTAAGAAGCCCTCTGAAGCTTAAAATAAGGAGTAATTTAATCTTAAATCACTGTAACAAATTAAGAAGAGCTGCGCAGTGGTAGAAATAAATCTCACTCACCTATTAAGGGGTCCTAGCCCTAAGAGGCCATGCTTTAAAACAGTACAATATAGGGAAAAGAACAAGAGTTTTAGGGTCAGACTTAGTTTTAAATCCCTGCTTTGCTATAGACTACCTGTTTAACCTTAGACAAATTAATATCTCTATACCTCAGTTCTCATTCCTGTAAAATGAGAATAAAACCTTCACCATGAAGTTATTTAAAGATTAGTTGAAAATATTTATAGAGAACAAAATCCATGGCACATTGGAAGCATTAAAACATCAGTAGTCATTATATCTCATTAAACCAAAAACATCACTTAGGGAGCACCACTAAAAGAAGGAGTCTAGACCTGTGCTGTCCAATATGGCAGCCACTAGCCATATATAGCTACTGAGCACTTGAAATGCTGCTAATCTGAATTGAGACAAAATATGAGTGTAAAAGACACACTGGATCTTGAAGCCTTAATATGAAAAAAAAAAGTAAAAAATATTAATTTTGTATTATTATACATTGAAATATATAATATCGTGAATACAGTATATTATTAAAATTAATTTCACCTGTTTCTTTTTACTTTTTAAAGTGGCTACCAGAAATTTAAAATCTGCCTATGCAGCTTGTATTATATTTTTATATTGTCTATGAATTTTAGACAGCTCTAAACAAATAACATCTCTGATTCAGTTTCAAATGCAAAACGGTGAAAATTTCATTATGTGCTTCATGTAAAATATCCGAGAGATTGAAGAGGATGAGACACTTTAAAGTCCTTATATTTTAAGTAGTACGATTTGAATATACTGTTTATCAAATTCATTTCGTTTTATACATCCCAATCTCTTGATTACCCCTATTCAACCTATTACCTATTTATTCACAGGAATACACCTCATTATACCACCTTAGCAATAATAGTATTCACGGTATCTTACAAACTGGCTGAAGAATAGCACGTGACAGGCTGTCTTCTCTATCAGCTGCACACACTGTTTATATGTTAACAGAAGCTTACACCCTAAGACCCATCTACATTCTTAAGAAATGTTTTACTGCCTGAAACTTAGTACTATCGTTTGGTTTAAAGCAGGTAATCCACCTCTGACTTTCTATCAGCAAATCTACGCTCTAGTGGTCAATGAAGCTAAAGACTAGTTTCAAGTTGCTTCATGACCTATTAAATTAATGTAACTGCAAAAAGAAAAACATTCTTTTTCAGTTGTAGAAATAAGGAAGACACTAATTAGGTAATGTGAACAGATGCCTCCCTTTTATCTACTAGGATAGCTTGAGAGAAAGGTTTAAATATACTGATAAGAGCAACAAATTTAACCAACCTTTTATTACTCATTAACATTACTGGCAGAACTTGTTATAGTGCTCAACATGCACTTCTTAAAACTAGACTACTAGAGCTGGGGAATCCTAATAGTATCAAAAGCAGACTGCAACTTAACACTTCAAAATTCTCCAAAGCATTTCCATAGATATTATCATACTAGTTCCCTAAAAAAATCATTGACTGAAAGTAGCATTGATTTTATAGGTGCAAAAACCATGGTCCAGAGGTTATGAGTGACTTAGTTGCCAAATAGTTGGTAGCTGAGAATAAAAATAACAGCATATACTCCTGCCAGTGGTTAATATTATGGACTTTGAAATCAAATCAAGGATTCAAATCCTGGCTCTAGCTCTTAGTACCTGTGAGACTTTGAGTAAGTCACTTGTAACCTTATTCTCTCTATGCTTCAGTTTTCTCATGGGGATAATATTAGTAGCTACTGTCATGAAAATTAAGTTAAAGTACTCTATCACAGGGAAGCGGCTGTGGCTCAATCAGTAGGGCTCCCGTTTACCATATGGGAGGCCCCAGGTTCGGTTCCTGGGGCCTCCTGGTGAAGGCAGGCCCGCCCGCACGGCGTGGTTGGCTGACCCAGCGAGCACAAGCAGCAAGGGGGGGATAAATGAATAAATAAATAAAATCTTTAAAAAAAAAAAAAAAAAGTACTCTATCACATGAATAGTTCTCAATGTTTACTCTTACCATTTATGGCCCCAAATAAACTCATCTTCTCTATACCATCTTTCCCCAAACAAGATCCCTCTTCAAAATCTCTAATTTCTATCAATGGTCTCACCAGTCTTTCAGTCATCCAGTCTCTTGACCACAGAATAACCTCTGACTCTTACGTCTCCTTTTTTCTCCATATATATAGTCACAAAGTATAATTTTTCTTTCTTCAAATGACTTCTCACATCAGACCCTACTCCATCCCCACAGTTATCAAGCTCCTTTAGGTTCTCATCAGTCTGTGTCTGCTTCTAGTCTGTTTCTAGTGCTTACAATCCCATTCCTCCCCTCTAACCCTGTCACTCCAATATCTATATCACCACCTGTTTATCTTTCTTAAAACACTAATTTGATCATGCTAATCCTCTGCTTAAAAACCTCCAGATTCCCATTGATGTATCTATAAAATAAAGTATAAATTTGGAATTTAGGGCTTTTCATCACTTGAGTCTAATCCAACTCACAGTGACACACACCTCCTTTTACAAAAATGTGGCACGTAACACGTACCTTCCATATTTCATAGCCATTTTGTGTGGTTGTTATTAGTGGGGTAGAAGCTTCTGCAGGAATGAAATTACTTTTGTATCCTTCCCAGCACATTAGTATCAAGTTAGGCAACCAATTGCTGTGTTAGATAATAAGTTAAATCAATGCACACATATTGGGTACCTGATATGTGACCATTTATTCAACAAATATTTACTAAGTGTATTAGTTCCTAGCTGCTAAAATAAATACCATACAATGAGATAACTTAAACAATGGGAATTTATTGTCTCATGGTTTCAAGTCTAAGAGAAGTCCAAAATCGAGGTGTCAACAAGGCAATGCTTTGTTGCCCTGAAGACTGTGGCATTCTGGGGCTGGCTTTTGAAAATCCTTGGCTTTTCCATCACATGGTAATACACATGGTGGCATCGTCTCCTTTCTCTTCTGGGTTCCACTGACTTCCACTTCTGGCTGCTCCTCATAACTTCTCTTCCCATGTTCAATTTCCTTTGCTTATAAGGATTTCAGCCATATTGAATTAAGGCCCACCCTCATCAGTTTGGGCCCACCTTAACTAATTAATATCTTCAAAGATCCTATTTACAAATAAGTCCACATCCACAGAAGCAGGGATTTGGGACCCAAACATGCCTTTTATGGGGGACATGATTCAATCCCCAACACTGAGAAATGAATTTAGGCCAAGAATAGTAACATGACTTCCATCTCTTAATTGAGTTACATATACCAGACAACTCCATATCTCTATACCGTTAAGCATTATCTTACTTAATGTTTAAAGCCATCCTGAGGCAGGTTTCATCATCTAGACAAGTATTTTTAATATGAGGCAACTGAGTTTCTAGTACATTGCCCAAAGTCAAAGAGCAGATAAAAGAGAGAGCACTGAGATTCAAACTTAAAACTGAGGGAAGAGACCATGCCATTTACCACTGTATTCTACTTTTCTTATAGGAGACGTGTTTTATCTGGCTTGGTGAACATAAACAGTCATAATACACTGTAATAAATGCTATGAAGGAACCAAAAAATCTTATTTGAGCAGAGAATGATAGGCCATAATCTGGGGAAGTCAGAGATGTCCCAAGGTGACACTTCTAAGAATAAACAGCAGCTAGACAGTAGAGAGGGAAAAAGGGCATTCTCAAAAAAAGGAATAACGTGCAAAGGCAAAGAGACACAAAAGTTCATGACATATTCAGTGAATAGCAAGTAGTTCAGTCTTCCAGAAAGTAAAGTGTGATGAGAAAGAATGATAAGATATGAAGCTAGAAAGGAATTCATGATCATGAACAATTTAACCAAGGAGTTTAGATGTTCTCCAACAAGTGAGGGAAAGCCACTGAATAATATTAAGAAAATGGGTGATTACATCTGTGTTTTAAATATATTGCTCTGGCAGTGAAAAATGGACTGCTTGAGCTATTGCTTACAAGCCGAGACATCTGTTAGAAGGCTAATGAAACAGTGTGGGCAAGAGACTAACCTGGAGCAGTGATAATAGAGAAAAAAAGACTGATTCAAAGATATGTAGGAGGCAGAACTACAGGACTTGGTTACCAATTAGATTGGGGGCTGGTAGGAAGGTGAAGGAAAGGAAGGAATCTAGGCCACTCTTTAAGGTTGAGCATCTGAGTGGATGGAGATGCCATTAACTAAAACAGAGCACGGGGGAGAAAAGGTGAGGGCAATGAAAGATTATGCATGAGATGATGTACTGGTACTTCTGGTAACTCCAGAATGAGACGTCTAATAAATAGGTAAGTCAAGGGCTCCAGAGAGAAATCTAAGCTTAATATACAAAATTGGGAGGTATTAACTATTAACCAGGAGAGTGAATGAAACTGCCTTTGTGTACAAAGGTACAGAACCAATGACAAAGTTGCGAAGAGCACCAATATTTGAAACCCAGGCAGGGGAGTTAATAAAAACTAGGAGAGTGGTAAAACAGAAGTTTATAAAGAAGTTTTCAATGTATCAGATGTATCAAAGAGGTAGACAAAAACTTTTTTTTTTTTTTACCGGGAGGTACCGGGGATCGAACCCCAGTCTCTCCATATGGTAGACGGACGCCGAACCTTTTGAGCCACATCCGTTTCCCTAGACAAAAACTTTAAATCCTCCCCTGAACTTGGCAATTGAGTAACTGGTGACTTGAAGCAGAGAGGTTATAGAGGAACATTTGGCAACTGGCCATTCTTTCTGATCCTTCAACATGACAAGTTTGTTCTTGCCTCATGGGTTTGCACTTGCTGTTTCTTCTGCCTAGAATACTCTGCTTACTTGACTTTCCTTCAAGTCATTCATAGCTCACCTCCTCAGAGGGTTGCACACTTGTATGTAATACTGTACAACCCTTGATACCAGCCCTCCAAAGTTACGATCTACCTTGTGTTAGCACCTATCACTATGTGAAACTCTCATTTGTTTCTGTCCACGTCCATCTTCCCCTCTGCCCCTCAGAATGTAATCTCTGTGGGAAGATTTCATCTGCCTTATGCACCACATATCACTGTTGCTTAAAGCAGCACTTAATATTATGTGTGTGTGTGTATATATATATACATGGAAAATACTAGGGAAGTTCTGAAAGGATCTATTACTTGAACTTATACCAGCGGTAAGAGGTGAGACTAGGAGGAGAGGCAAACAATATCCATTCACTTTTTGCTTCATAGACCTCTATTAAAATTCTCTACAAAAATCACGTCCTTTGCAATTAAAAATTTTTTTTCTAAAAAATGATCATTTGAGCCTAAGATAGTTTATCCATTCTGCCTATTTTCTTTTAGGGGGTTGTCATGATCTAATCATCTGTGGGACAAGTGAGTAATCTGACTGCAGGTCCATCCTTGAATTGTCATGGTACAGTTAAAAAGGGTAGTTAGAAGTTAGACTCTTAAAACCCTGGAGCTGGAAAGAGTTTAGAGATCATCTAATCTAACCATCTAGGTTTACAGATGAAGCTGAGATTCAGAGCTTAAGTGATTTAATGAATAAAAATAGGTTATTAACAAAAAAAGTTTAAAGACCAAAGATTAAGAACCATTTAAAAGGCTAATTTGTTATACATAATTTACATGACAGCTAATAAAAGCTTGCTAAAGCATACTCTTATACATAACCTTCAATTATCTAATGAAATTGTTACTCAAAGTAAAACTATTTCCTATTTGACCAATGAACCCTATGGTTAAGCATCACAATATGACAAAAGATTTGGTATATATAAGTATAGGGAGTGAAAATTATTCACTCTGAAAACCCTAAAACCGTTAGGCATTCAGACTAACTGAACTAGAAGGTACTTCTTTTCAAAAGAGTATACAAAGGTTCAAGTATACCATAGATTTAAAAACTCAATTATACTTTTGATTTCTGTATCAATTTCTACAATGTGTATTTAATGGAGTTTAATGAAAATTAAATGTTGAAAAGGCTACTAAATGTCATTTACAGAATGACTTAACTGTTTCTCTTTACATATTACTATGGTTTACCCAGAAAACAGCAAAGTTTGTCTACACTTTTGAATAATACCACCTCATATTTCTTTAACAAATCATCTCATTTGACCCTTCCAACAACCCCATGGATAAAGCAGTTATTACTCCAATTTAATATGTGAGAAAAATTAAGGCCCAGAGGTTAAGGAGCTTGACCAAGGTCATTTAGACAAGTGCAATACCTAGATCCTCTCTTTAGTCAGTGTTCTTTCCATCACAAAGGCTACTCACATCTGCCATTTACTGAAATGCAAAACACTTCCACACAGATGGGGGTGAAAGAGGAAGCCCAATTCTCTAGCATTTTTATTCCATTCTATTTTATGCAAAATTTTAGTAGATAAGAAAACATTAGCTATTTATCTCAATAGTCAGGATAATGATGTGAAAAAGTCATCTTAACTAAGAATTGAGTTCATCCTTTGGCACGAAATCCCCAAATATCCATTCAATTATTTTCTTAATACTAATAAAATAAAAATACTCTCATTTAGAATGCTCTCTGCAAACAATATTGAATCCAATCCAGGTAATTCTAACGCCAAGCTTCTACACCACTACCACTACTTTTTTCACAGGTAGGTGGTGAGATGCTTTGGGCTTGGAAATCAATTTAGAGGTGTGCTTTGTTGCTTTATCTTCATTCACTTAAAATAAATTACCTTCATATACATAATAATACAAAATATTTACCCTAATTTGAAATTGAAAAAATCTCACGTCTACTAACTCACTAGCTGTTCAATTGTGTATACATTTAACTTCCCTGAGTTATATAAAATTTTTATATTAAAAAGTTTTATATAAAACTTTCTGGCCTATAAAATGGGGTTAATATCACCTGTTTTTGTGGATTGTTGGGTTTAAATGTATAAAGCACTTAGCCCTTAGAAAAGGGTGGGTCATATACTAGGTGGTGAGGTCTTAAACAGATGTAGTATATTCTATTGCTGATTAGTAATGCCATTGAATTTATAGGAACTTAAAGTTTAACTTCCAGTGTAACATTATTCCTTTTTTTCCCCAAATATTTGAGGAAGAACACATCACTCTCGTTCCCAGAGAGCCAATTAGAGTGAGTGTTGGATTTCAGTCCTCTTCCAACTCCTCTAATTAAGCAATATATTAACAATTATTTGACTGTCTTAAAACAGGTTATATCTAAATCAAAGCTTTCACTATTTTGACTCCTACTCTTTTTCTGAGTCTGCTAATTGCATCATTCACTGTATTATGAAATAAAATTAATATAATAAGCCAATTTTATAAATATAAATCATGATACAATGAATTCACGTTAGGTAAAAAGGTTAGGAAGCTTTCAGGGGGAGTGGGGAGAGGGACCTAACCATGAGAAATTATTCAGCAGTCCATCATGCACTAATTTACTTTCTCTCTTTAAAAGCACTCCTCAAAGCTACCTTCCTAGTAGTTATCATCGTTTTATAGATTAGGAAACATTATTGCAAACTCTTTTGCTCTCTCCCTCTTGCTCAAGGTGCTCTAACCACTTCAGCATACGGAAAGCTCTTGCTCAACTTGGGCCTTTTCCTCTTGTTCTCTTTGCCAGGAATGATCCCTTGCTCTTTAGAAGGCTGGCTCCTTCCCCTGCTTCTGTCTCACCTCAAATAGCACTTCTTCTGACCATCCAATCTAAAGTAATCACTCCCTCCTCATTTCCTGCATGGAACATAAAATGATCTTTTTGTGTTTAAGGGCAAAGAGACTGACTTATTACTGTTGTACACCGAGTACTGGCAGAGAGGAAGTGTTCAGATGCTGGCTGAATGAATGAACACGCCCGCCTACGGTCATCTAGCAAGCAAAAGGCAGGGCCTGGAACCCAATCTAGGTAAACTGACCCCAAGCTCCTGCACTGTCCTACCACTATTTCTTCATAAATGGGAGGGGGAGCTGCCTTGGACTGGAAATTCAATTTGGAGGTGTGCTTTGCTACTTTCTGGATTCATTCACACCTTAAAGAAATTACAGAACTACCCACATATACTTAACACTACTAAATATTTAGCAGGTATTTCAAGAGTCCTTACACTGCCTTTTAGAATAACAGCTCAATTTGAAGAGACACTGAATTTACTTACAATGCCCCTTAACAAACAGAATACTTTGAAACCTGAGTAATTGGTATCTGCACAAATAGCTATTTAAGGCTGAAGGAACATCTAAGCCACACACCCAAAATTGATTTCCCTAAGAGGCTTGTAATATTTTGTTTTTTTTTAATAAGCCGTTTTGAGCTTCACAAAACAGCATACCGAAAAAAAAATGTAAATCAGCCATGGGATATCTTTCTGATGACCGTAATAGTGCTCCTTCTTAAAGAAAGGTGAGACAAATGCCCTCAATCTGTTGCGTTTCACTGTTAAACCATGTTCATGCAGGTAAAAGGCACCTCATGGAAAATGCTACCCGCGGTTAAACAGCATAACCACTAACAACATTCGCCTTGTTACCTTACCCACAGAGTCGAATACTTACTGTTGAGTCCTCCATCCTCGGATACTCCTGTCCCTCTCATCCCTAGGTAAGTCAGTCCCAATATTAGGAAAAATAAGCAGGCAGCAGTTAAGAGAAACATCGACAAGTAGTGGGCACTAAAACCCCCTGTTGGGGACACCTCCTCCCGTTTAAATTGCTGGAGAAGTTCCTCCTCAGGTTCGGAAAGCTTCGGTTTGTTGTACGTGTTTTTTAGGTAGGTATGATTGGAGCCCGTATGATTGGAGTGATTGAGCCTGAGTGAACTGGAGGCGGCCACCGCAGCACTGGGAGGGAAGCTGTTGGAATAAATCCTAGGGGAGTCCACACTGAAAGCCCCACCGCCGATATGATTACTGGTTTTACGGAGGGATCCTGTTGACGAATCCAAGGTTGAGTCCATGTCAGTGAGTGGCGGGGGCAGGAGAGGGGCCAGTTTCTTAGCGTTAACACGGTATCTAGGAATGGTGCTGGAGTCCAGTTGATCACACACTCCACCCTGCTCGGCCGCCGCCGCCTCTTCGAGGTTTCGGCTCCTGTCTAGACTCCCGGCAGCCGCCGCCCTGTCATTCATCGCGAGTCCTCCGCCTCCTTGAACCGAGGTCTCCAGCCTGCTGCCGGCAGATTTAGCAGTCAGGGGAGAAAGAGGTTTATTATGGCTCCGTCTGGGCCGATGCCGGGAAAGTGAGTCGTCCTTTAATACCTGCCGGGTGGAGGCCACGTCGTCGTCCTCTTCTTCCTCCGAGTCCGAATAGTTTTCCCGGCAGATGTAGGGGAGAAGCCGGCTACCATTCACCGTCCGCCTTGACCACAGCGGTTCCTCGGCCTCCGGGTCCCTCTCCACACCGTCTTCTCCCTCCTCTTCCTCGTCCTCCGCTGCTCCATCTTTCCCCGACGGAGTCTGCAGTTCGGGGGCCGCCGGCCTCCTGGTCCCCCACCATGAGTGGGGCTTCCTTCGCTCGGCTGAGTTGCTGTTAGTCACCTCGCTGGCGGCCAGGGGCGCCGGCGGCGGTTTCAGCCCGCGGTACTGGAACGAAGCCCGGTCTTTCCTCCCGCCGCCGCTGCCGGCCTGGTCCCGGGGACTGGCCTCCACGTCCGACTCGTCCGAGCTGAAGCCCAGCAGCACTTTGCTGCCTGCCGTGGGGGCGGCCGAGGCGCCCCCAGACTCTCCCAAGGGGCTCTCCCGGCCCGAGGCCGAGATTCGGCCGAGGCCCCCAGGGGTCCGTAGGTAGGAGAAGTCGCCTGAGACTGGCCGGACCCCCATCCCCACGGCCGCCGGTCCCGCGGCTGCGACCGTGGTGGCTGCGGTGTTATTGTTATTACTGTTCCGCGTCTTGTTGCCGCGGCCCCCGGACCGGTGCTGCTGCTGCTGCTGCTCTTCCTCTCGAAGCTTCGTCAGCTTCTTGAGGTAGACTGGGCGGGTGCTTTCCGTGACCGGGCCAGGAGACAGGCCGTAACGACGGAGCTGAGAGAAAAGCTCCTCATCCGAGAGCTGCTGAGGCGCCGAAGCCGCTGCTGCCGCCATTTTCTCTCCAGGGTGTTTTACAAGCTCCGCGCTACCGGAAGTGACGCGCTGCCCTAGACCCTGAACTAGACCGGGCTGCGTCGCCTTCCCAGCGCCGCGGGCGCCTTGGCCAATGGGAGGCGCGGGAGGGGCTCACCTGAGCGGGAAAGGACCACCTGGACGGCGCCGCGGCTCCCGCCGCGGATTGTTTTTCTGCACTCTCTCCTTGCAGTCCCAGCGCTTTCTCCTCCTGCCTTCGATCTCTTCTCGCTGTTCTCTGCTTGCCCCTCTAGGTGCCGTTCCCGGGAGCTGTCTCTTGCTAAACCACACCTTGACCTCTTCTTCCCAGGTTCCTGCCACCAGGACAGTAATAAATGGAAGAAAATCCACCTTGAAGTTCAGGGCATTATTTTTCTTGCCATCCACCTTCCCGCAGCCCAGGAGAGCCTAGAGAAACTCAAAGAAATTCTGATGGCCAGACTAGATTGGCATTTTCCCTGTCTGATTGATTACAGGTTCTCTCTTTACGGTTTGTCTCTGCATTTGACTTGGGGAGCGGGGGTTGGGGGGTGGGGGGTAGTGTAACTTTCCCTTGCTACTCTTTTTGAGAAGCCTTCTCCTTCTCCCTTCCCATTTCGAGGTGAAGATATGGAGCAGACCAGTCATAATTTCAAGGGTAATGGCTGTTCATTCATTCATTGATTGTAAGATATAATTTCCCCCCTTTTGTAATCTGATGATCTTGCTAGGCCTTCATTTTTGTAATAGAAAGAGCCTATCATTTGTTTCATTTTATGACACTGAAAAAAAGACATAACACCATCTCGTTTATTTCCATAACACCATTCCAAACAATAGTTATTTATTGAATTATTCCTTATAATGGTTTTATTTAATTATTCATTTTAACTATATTTAATTATTTATTTTCTTATCCCTTTGGACTGTAAGCTCCATGAGAAGGAACCTTGCTTCTATCATTGACAACTTCAGCTCCATAGTGCTGACACTAGTAAAAGCTCAAAAAACAAACAAACAAAAAAAAAAAACTATTAGTTGAATGAATTAATGAATTGCAAAGCTAGAATAGTATAAGATGAATATTTTGACCTGGGAATAGTGCCAGATGAGGAGAAGGAACCTTCACACAAAGCCAAAAAACCAAAGACAATTAAGACCTGGAAATCCAACCTCCACATTTACAGAATAGGAATTGAAGTCAGAGAAGTGAAATTTGCCCAGTTTGATAAAGATCCTTTCCCTTTTCCTCAGTCTCTAGCAGAGCTGACACTTTTTGAGTACTAAATCCTAGCACTACACTGCAGCATCTCACACACTACCTGGCACACTACAACAGTATTTTCTGTCCTGTGAATTGTTTTGCCCTTTTATATTATATATATCTGTACAGAAAAACATGGTAGTGGAAAGCATAGGTAACTGTTTTCAACATCCTGAATCCAACAGCAGAGTAATACTTAGCAACTTTAATTTTCTACCTCTCTTAGCAAAAGCTTACCATCACCTCAAAACAAAACAAACAAACAAACAAACAAAAAAGCTTTCATATACAGGGGCACTTCTTGTCCTTTATCATGGAGAGTTTTACTTTACAGTTGTTTCTGAATCTGTGACTGTTAAGCACTTAGAAGTCTGAGTGTTTGGCACATTGAAAGTGCTCAATAAATTTTAGCCACTATGATGAAGATGGTGACCCAAAGTGTGGCTTATTGCCTTAAAAGATGTCCTTTCTGGTCTCAATATTAGTAATAGTTGCACTTTTCCAGAGCAACTAATTTGTTTTTAACCTGTCAGTTTGGTAACTTGCCACATTTCCCACTTTGAGTTGATAGCTGGGAAGTTCAGACTCAAATTTGTGGGCTGCCACAACAAGTGTATAGGACTCTGTGGCATATATTTAATGGTATAAATTAATCTCATTTCTGACTCCATCTTAATTTTCAAACTCATTTTCGTGTGCCTCATTTAAAAAAATTATTTTTATCCTATCTTCCTAATAAGGTATGCATCTTTTTAGCTGCCTTAAATTATTTTGGGGAATACCATATAATTCCTCTGATAATCCAGTCTCTTGGATCAGGGCCCACCCTAATCCAGTTTGACCTCATTTTAACCACTTAATCACATCTTCAAAAACCCTAATTCCAAGTAAGGTCACATTCACAGGTACTAGGATTAGGACTTGAACATATCTTTTTAGGGGACACAATCCAACCCATGCAAGGAGAAAGGCATGGAACAGATTCTCCCCTCCCCCTTCAGAAGGATCATGGCCCTTCTGACACCTTGATTTTGGATTTCCAGCCTCCAGAACTAAAGGGGAATAAATTTCCGTTGTTTAAGTCACCGAGTTTGTGGTCATTTGTTACAGCAGCCCTAGAAACTAATACATCCACCATGCTGCCTCACAGGACTAGATTGTACTGCATAGAATGAGTCATTTAACCTATTTTTTTTTTAGTTTCCTCATCTCTAAAATGAGAAAACAAGGCTACTTGACCATTAAGATCTCTTTTAAGGGCAAAACTTTTTGGAAGCACTTTCTTACAGTACTTAGCAAATTGTACTTTTAAATTATAGTTATTTATATATTTGTCTTATTCCCCTCCCCCCAGACTCTGTTCCTTGAAATAAGATCCATGTCTTATTGAAGTTTACATCCTTCCTAGCTACTAGCTTATTGTCTTATGCACAATAAATACTCAATACAAATTTGTTGAATGAATGATAAAGTAATACCACATATCCCAAAATGGCATTGGGAGACTTTAAGGTGACACTCAAAGAAGAAATACATTAAGTATAAGACTATGTATTAGTCAGCCATAGGAGTGCCGGTGGAAAGTACCAGAAATCTGTTGACTTTTATAAAGGGTATTTATTTGGGGTAGAAGCTTAGAGTTACAGGTCCCTAAAGGGTCCAACTCAAGGTTACTTCCTCACCAAAGTTTGTTGCCATGTGTTGAAGCAGGATGGCAGGCGACCTCTGCCTGGTCTCTTCTTCCTTCTTTCTCTTAAGGCTCCGTGGGCCCAGCTTCTTCCGATCTCAGCTTCCCGGGGCTTTAGCTGTTTGAACCCTCTCCTCTCTGTCACATGGCAGGACCAAAATGACCAAGCTTTCTCCCCTGCCGAGTCTAGGGAGCTCTCTCTTTCTTCCGTGTCTCTTCTTCTCCTGTGTCTTATAGGGTGAGTGTCCATTTTATATAGCCCACCAAGGGAGGGGGGGACTGAACCCTGAGACACACTCTAATGACAAAGCCCTAATCTTAATATAATTTAATCAAAGATGTCTCTGCTGAATCTAATACAGTCAAAGGGTATCACACCCAGAGGAACAGACCAGTTTACAAACATAATCTATATCTCTTTTTGGAATTCATAAATAATATCAAACTGCTGCTACAGACTACTATAGGATTTTCTAGAAATATGATGGAGATATAAATCTACAAATTGATCTTGAAGTTTAAGGAATGCACCTTGTAAGAGGTTTGTGGCCCAATTGTGTGCTCTAGAGGTCTGATTTCCTTAAACAGCAAAAAGTGTTAGTCCCAATGTTTTTCTGCCTCACATCATATGAGGAATGGTGAAAACAAAAAGATTTGAACACCTCAGTTTAAAGATTACTCGTTCTTTTCCAAAGGAGCCCTTTCTTTAAATTTAGTTTTACTTGTTGTAAGAGAACTTCATATGAAAGAAGCATAGAGAATCATCCAGTTTGTGTTTTATAATACTTTCAAACTTTAGTTTACATATCCTTTATACTTCCCAGAGGCTTAGGCACAGATAAAGGAGATGGCAGGGGAAGAGGACCACTGTTAGTTTTGTTCATGCAATGGAAAGCCTCTTCTTCCATCAGTCATGACTGAGGCCTGCTCCTGACTTCTGTTGCTTGCTTCTAAAAGAGAGGTTTTTCTGCCCATCCATACACCAGGAACATTTCTGAGTGCTGTATGTCCTTTCACTGTTCATGTGGCCCCTAAAGAACATGGCCACTGTTCAAAGCATGATCCCACCTTGCACATTCCCACCCAGTTTTTGCACTTGCTATTCCTTTAGTATATTAAATCCCAATGTCCTGGGACTTCTGCTTCCTATTAAGATGTAATAACAAGAATAACAGGGATTGGATTTAACCTTTTCCCTGACACAACCAAAAACATGGACAAAGTATATGAAACAACAGTTTCCAACACAATGGACATCAGGGAAGCCAGTATAGATGGGGGGGAGGGGGGAGGCATGGCATGAGGAGTGAGTGGTGAGAGATGAGGTCAGATCAGTGGTGAAGGAGTACAGATCTTGTAGGCCATGGGAAGCACTTTGGATTTCACTCTGAATGAGAGGGGAAGCCATTTTAAGATTTTGAGCAATAGAGCGATGTGATCTACTTTACATTTTAAGACCCTGTTGTGTTGAGGATAGAGCTTAGGAGGGGAAAGAGGGATATAAAGAGACAAGTTAGGAGGCTATTTCAGCAATTTAGGTGAAAAAGTGATTATAGCTTGGAACAGGGTGCTAGTGGGAGTAAGTGAAAAGCATTTGGATTGTGAATATATTTCAAAGGTAGTGCTAACAGGATTTGCTTACCAATTGGATGTTGTTTCTGGGAGAAAGGAGTCAAGAATGACTCCAAGGTTTTGGACTGAATATCCAGAAGAAAAGAATTGCTATTTACTGAGATGTAGCAGCCTAGGGACACAGTAAGTTGGGGGCTGGTAGGGGAAATCAAGAGATGTGCTTGGATATGTTATTCCTGGGACTGCCAAGTAAAGGAGCCTGGCAAACAGAGGATACACAAGTCTAAAGTTCAAGGGGGAAGCTCTGGGCTAAAGTTATAAATGTGAGTGTCAGCAACAGATAGAAAATTTAAAGTCATGGAAACTGGCAGGATAGAAAAGAGGAAAGGTCTGAGAACTGAGCCCTGAAGTACTCCAACATTTAGAGAGAGGAAATATAAAGAAGTTGTAAAGGAGACTGAAAAAGAACTGGCAGTGAGATAGAGCAGAACCAAAGAATGATGTCTTAGAAGCTGCCAAGACAGATTTCTGAAGGTTCTCCTCAATTATTTACTCTCCCTGTGGATAATGGACTCTCTCCATGAAGGCTTAAGGGTGATTATTCCCCAAAAGTTAAGGAACTCAAAGATGCACCCATAAGGTAAAAAGTAATAAGCAGAGGACTTCCGGGAAGATGGCGGACTAGTAAGACACGGGAATCTCTTCTCCAGAAAAATAGCTAGAGGACAAGCTGAAACAGCCCCGAAAAGATCTTCTAGGGTTTAGGTCAGCAGGTGAAGGCTGCACACCACCCAGAGGAGAGAGGGACAGAAGAGGGAAATCGCGACTACAGAACTGTGAGTTGCAAGTACCAGCTTCTGCTGCTGCCGTCACCCTCCCCCACACTCTTCAGAATTCTCGGGCCCCTGGGCCTGCGACCACAGACAAGGGGGGCTTCAGGGATCTGCCACTCCCAGAAACGGGAGAGAGAGGGACACAGCCTTAGGCTGACTAAGGTTCGGACCTGAAATTTGGGCTGCAGAGCCCCACGGACCCTTCCACACGGCGGTTTGCCCTGGGAGCCCGGAAAGGACTGGAGAAATACGATCCTTGCAGCCTCCCTTTCTTCTAGCCCAGACTCCCTCTCTTCTTGCCTCTCCCACGGGAGAGGGGAGAGAGAGCCTGGGGCTGACCCTGCTTTGGACTCCCAGGTTTGGTCTGCCCTGTCCCAAGAGCCCTTCCTGGCTGGGTGGGGCGGCGCCATTGTTTGCCTAGGAGCCTGCAAGGGGCTAAAGATATACAAACCTCCCAATCTCATCCATTACTAACAGGGACTGGTTGTTGAGGATTCAGAAGGGAGTGGAAATATTTCCTAGCTGGGAAAAGGGGGGCGCTACGAGAGAAATCTGGAGAACTGTCTCAGAAAGTTTGAATCACAGGGCTCCTAGCCCCCAGACAGGAAGCTCTATCACATTGATCTAGTCTGTGTCACAACAAATACGCTCAGACCAGGCATTGAATTGAGAGCAGCCAACAA
This sequence comes from Tolypeutes matacus, assembly GCA_026826555.1. Lineage (NCBI taxonomy): Eukaryota > Metazoa > Chordata > Mammalia > Cingulata > Chlamyphoridae > Tolypeutes > Tolypeutes matacus. Next base: position 11,812,664 of record JAKSZT010053801.1, on the reverse strand, counting down.
GCGCCATCTCCTGGCAGACCAAGGAAGTACACATAAGAAAATTAATAAGTAAGAGAGTCTTTATCTGGCCTCTATAGCCTCCCTGACCAAGGCCCTAGGTAACGACTCTACAACCAATTACTGGGTCCAGTGCCCAGTTTTGAGCAACCAGCAGAACAATCCTAACAATCAAGGTTGAGCCAAAAATCAAAGAGCGGTGGTAACTCACAGCCTCCTGCCACTAAAACCCCATAAAAGAGAAAGAGACAGAGCATCTAAGTAAAATACAAACTAACCAGATGCCTAAGCACCAACAAAAAATTACGGGCCATACTAAGAAAATAGAAGACATGGCCCAAGAAAAGGAATTCAGCAAAGTCCCAGAAGAGATGCAGAATTTGAGAGAACTAATCAGTGAGATGAGCACACATTTCCAAAATCAAATTAATGAGATGAAAGAGAATATAGTTAAAGACATCAATGACTTCAAGAAGTCATTGCGCGAACGTAAAGAATTTGAAATCATGAACAGAAAAGTAACAGAGTTCATGGGAATGAAAGACACAATAGGTGAAGTAAAAAATACATTTGAAGCATACAACAGCAGACTCAAAATGATAGAAGAAAGAATAAGTGATACTGAAGACAGAGCAGCTAAATTTGGAGAGAGAAAAGAACAGAGAGAGAAAAGAATGGAAAAAATTGAGCAGGGGCTCAGAGAGTTGAATGACAACACAAAACGCAAGAACATACGTGTCATTGGAGTTCCAGAAGGAGAAGAGAAAGGAAAAGGGGCAGAAAGAGTATTTGAGGAAATAATAGCTGAAAATTTCCCAACTCTCACGAAAGAAATGAACTTTCATGTCCAAGAAGCACACCGTACCCCAATAAGAATAAATCCAAATAGACCTACGCCAAGACACATATTATTCAGAATGTCAAATGTAAAAGATAAAGAGAAAATTCTCAGAGCAGCAAGAGAGAAGCAAACGATCACGTACAAAGGACGTCCAGTAAGACTTTGTGCAGATTTCTCTTCAGAAACCATGGAGGCGAGAAGACAGTGGTATGATACAATTAGGAAACTGAAAGAGAAAAACTGCCAGCCGAGAATTCTTTACCCAGCAAAACTGTCCTTCAAATATGAAGGTGAATATAAAGTATTCACAAACAAACAGAAACTAAGAGAGTTTGCAAAAAAGAATCCATCTTTGCAGGAAATATTAAAGGAAGCCTTAGAACCTGAAAGAAAAAGACAGGAGAGAGAGGCTTGGAGGAGAGTATAGAAGAAAGAAAAGCAGAAAGGATAACCAAAAGAGTAAAAAGAAAGACAAAAATAAGATGACATATGAAAACCAAAGAATAAAATGGAAATTACAATGACCTCACAGAAATAAAAAGAATCATAAGAGGATATTATGAGAAACTATATGCCAACAAACTAGACAACCTGGATGAAATGGACAAATTTCTAGAAACTCATAACCAACCTACACTGGCACAACAAGAAATACAAGAACTTAACAAACCAATCACAATTAAGGAGATTGAATCCGTCATCAAAACTCTCCCACCAAAGAAAAGTCCAGGACCAGATGGCTTCACAGGTGAGTTCTACCAAGCATTTCTAAAAGAATTAACACCAATCCTGATTAAACTCTTCCAAAAACTTGAAGAGGAGGGAAAATTACCCAACACATTTTATGAAGCCAACATCACCCTAATACCAAAGCCAGATAAAGATTCCACAAGAAAAGAAAATTACAGACCAATTTCTCTCATGAACATAGATGCAAAAATTCTCAACAAAATACTTGCAAATCGAATCCAACAGCATATCAAAAGACTTATACATCACGACCAAGTAGGATTTATTCCTGGTATGCAAGGCTGGTTCAACATAAGAAAATCAATCAATGTAATACACCACATTAACAAATTGAAGGAAAAAAACCACATGATCATCTCAATAGATGCAGAAAAGGCATTTGACAAAATCCAACATCCTTTTTTGATAAAAACACTTCAAAAGATAGGAATAAAAGGAAAATTCCTCAATATGATAAAAGGCATATATGAAAAACCCACAGCCAACATCATACTCAATGGGGAAAGGTTGAAGCTTTCCCCCTAAATCAGGAACAAGACAAGGATGCCCACTGTCACCATTGTTATTCAACACTGTACTAGAAGTTCTAGCTAGGGCAATTAGACAAGACAAAAAAATTAAAGGTGTCCAAATAGGAAAAGAGGAAGTAAAACTCTCACTGTTTGCCGATGACATGATCCTGTATTTAGAAAATCCTGAAGTATCCACAACAAAGCTACTTGAACTAATAAATGAGTTGAGCAAAGTGGCAGGATATAAGATCAACACGCAAAAATCAGTAATGTTTTTGTACACTAGTACTGAACAATCTGAGGAGGAAATCAGGAAGAAAATTCCATTTTCAATAGCAACAAAAAGACTCAAATACCTAGGAGTTAATTTAACCAAGGAAGTACAGGACCTATATGCAGAAAACTACAAAACAATGCTAAAAGAAATTTAAAAAGACCTAAACATATGGAAAGACATTCCGTGTTCATGGATTGGAAGAATAAATATCGTGAAGATGTCAATCTTGCCCAAACTGATTTATAGATTCAATGCAATACTAATCAAAATCACAACAGCTTACTTTACAGAATTAGAGAAGGCAACTACCAAATTCATCTGGAAGGGTAAGTGCACCCGAATAGCCAAAAGTATTCTAAAAAAGAAGAGCAATGTGGGAGGAATTTCACTGCCTGACCTTGAAACATATTACAAAGCGACAGTGGTCAAAACAGCATGGTACTGGCATAAAGATAGACATATCGATCAGTGGAATAGAATTGAGAATCCAGAAATAAACCCTCACCTATACAGTTAACTGGTTTTTGACAAACCTACCAAGCCCACGCTGATGGGAAAAAACAGTCTCTTCAACAAATGGTGTTGGGAGAACTGGATATCTATAACCAAAAGAATGAAAGAGGACCCCTATCTCACCCCCTATACAAGAATCAACTCAAAATGGATCAAAGATCTAAATATAAAAGCCAGGACCATAAAACTACTAGAAGAAAATGTAAGGAAACATCTTCAAGACCTTGTAGTAGGTGGTGGTTTCTTGGACCTCACATCCAAAGCACGTGCAACGAAAGAAAAAGTAGATAAATGGGACCTCCTCAAAATTCAACACTTTTGCACCTCACAGGACTTTGTCAGAAAGGTGAAAAGGCAGCCGACTCAATGGGAAAAAATATTTGGAAATCACATATCTGATAAGGGTTTAATATCCAGGATATATAAAGAGTTGTTACAATTCAACAATAAAAAGACAAATGACCCAATTAAAAAATGGGCCAAAGACTTGAATAGACATTTCTCCGAAGAAGAAATACAAATGGCAAAAAAACACATGAAGAAATGCTCAACATCACTCATGATTAGGGAAATGCAAATCAAAACTACAATGAGATATCATTTCACACCTATCAGAATGGCCACTATGAAAAAGACAGAGAACTACAAGTGTTGGAGAGGATGTGGAGAGATAGGAACACTTCTTCACTGTTGGTGGGAATGCAGGATGGTACAACCACTATGGAGGACTGTTTGGCAGTTCCTAAAGAAGTTGAATATAGACTTTCCATGTGACCCTGCAATACCACTACTGGGTATATACCCAGAAGAACTGAGAGCAGTGACACGAACAGACATCTGCACACCGATGTTCATAGCCACATTATTCATCATTGCCAAAAGTTGGAAACAACCCAGGTGTCCATCAACAGATGAATGGATAAACAAACTGTGGTCTATTCACATGATGGAATATTTATGCAGCTGTAAGAAGAAATGAAGTCATAAAGCATATGGCAACATGGATGAATCTGGAGGATATTATGTGGAGTGAAGCAAGCCAGACACAAAAGGACAAATACTGTATGAATGCATTACTATGAACCAAATATATTGTGTAATATATTGTTTGATTCACACACACAAAAAAACAAAAAAACAAACAAAAAACAAAACAACAACAAAAAAATTTACATGTATCCATTACATTTAATTGAGAAATGTATATATTTATTCATCTGTGTTTACTTTTTAGTTTTTTTTTTTTACCGGGAGGTCCCGGTGATCGAACCCTGGTCCCTCCATATGGGAGACGGACACTCAACCAGTTGAGCCACATCCGACCCCCAACTTTTTAGTTTTTTTTTTTTTTTTTTTTTTTTTTAAATAAAATATTTATAGAGGGAATAATTTCAATAGATCGCAGCGAGGGAGCTGCTCTGCTACGTACGCAACCCCAACCAACTTTTTAGTTTTTAATTGCTTATGTTTTCAATTATTAAATGTACAAAATAATGTTTAAAAAAAAAAAGTAATAAGCAAAAATGAAAAAAAAACATTATACTAGTGGATTATGAATAATTTAATATTAATTTTATTTTAATTGTCTTAAGTGTTTAATCATTTTTCCATAAAAACAAATTTTATAAAAGGAACTTGAATTAATGTTCCAGGAATCGGACCTGGGACCTCATACATGGGAAGCATGCACTCAATTACTTGAGCTACATCCACTCCCCAGCGTTTTGATATTTTTGTGTGAAAGTCCAAGTAGTTCATTTGTTCTAAAGATAAGAAAAAAATAACTGATAGCTAATGTTTCCATCTTTAAACATTATATAAAATGATGAACTATTTTTATTTTAGCAAGATGCATTATTGTTATTAATCATGGGTTTTGGATAGAAATCTGAGCTACAAACTCATATTCAGTAAATGGAAAATTTCTAGTTTAGCCCAACTGGTTCTTTGAATTACTTGAAATAGTTGGTTTCAGTTTGGTATTTTAGGACTAAACCTTTAGCTCTTACAGGGATTGCACTTCTTCAATTTGAAATGCAACATCAATATCATGATCATTATAAAAGCCACCAGACATGTACCTTAATGAAGACAAATGCACAAATAAGATTTATATTGTTCTTTAGTGTGGGCCTGATGATGGATCTTTTTTTCTATTCCAGTATATGTGTTTCTTCCCTGCATTCAGTTTCCTTTGTCTTTGAATCAAAACACTTTGGAGCTGAGAAGGCTCTTACAGAGTAGGTAGGCAAATCCAATTGTCTTTTAGATTGAGAAAATTAAGGATAGAACCCAGGTATCCTAACTTCTAGACCAATTTTTTTATACTATGAAACTATACTTTGAAAGAAATAAGTAGCAGGATAAGAGAAGCTGGTCTGATTGTGCTCTGGTAATTCCATTTTGTCATTGAAATTACACTAACACTATTGAATAGCAGAATCAAGTTAGCATCATTCTGATATTATACAGGTGTTGAAACTGAGTTTCATTTTCTTGTCCAAGATCACAAAGCTAGTGGATGGAATAGTACCCAGGCTTTCAAAACATAGTTTAACTTTTCATTACACAATTTGACATATCAGGAGAAATATTTAAATTATCTAGCAAAAATCACCTCAGTGAAAAAGAAGAAAACTTTTGTGTTACACACCAGTTGGAAGATAAGGGAGACAACTTATGGGAAATTTAATGGCTAAAAAAAATACTAACAGGGTTTCCGTAGTAGCAAAACTGAGTCATTAGAAGCAATGATGAAAATCCTTTTGCATTAAAATGAATTAGGTTCTATGAAAGAAGATAATTTCTGATCAGTCCTTACATAGTTTCAAAGCACCAACTGCATAAGTGCAAGGATGAGTAGATTTGAATTGATATCAGTTTCTGGGTGAAGACATGGGAATTTTAGTTAACTGTAAACAGAATATGATCCAATATTATGACACAGCTGCCAGAAAAGCTAATAGAACCCTAAGCTGCAGTGCTAGAAGAATGTCTAGATTAAGCCTTGCTGGTTATACAAAAGCTGGAGCATTGTGCTCATATCTTGGTGCTGCATTTTAAAAAAGGAAGCTAAAAACAAAAGTTCACATAGAGGAAAATGACCAGAATGAAAGCCTGGAAATTCTGGAAAATGACCAGAATGAAAACGTTCCTAAGTGGAACGTTTTGAAATTTATTTGAAAGTAAGGGGAATGAAAAGTTCTCCAAATGTATTCATTTACCCCACAAAATTTATTGCATGCCTACTAAATGTCAGGCGAGGTATGGCCTTTTAGGTAATTGTAAAGACTTTGGCCAGCACCTGAGTGAGTTGACAAGCCATGTGGAGAATTTGGGTAGAGGAGTGACAGGGTTTCACTAATATTTTCAAAGCATCATTCTGGCAGTTATGTTGAGAATAAGGTACGGAGACAGAGCAATGGTGAAAGCATGTAGACAAATAAGGAAGTATTGCAGAAATCCAGGCAAAAGCTGGTAATTGCTTGGACCAGAGTGCTAGCAGTGGAGGAAATGATACTTGTTTGAATTTTTTATATATTTTGAATTTGGGATATATTTCCTATAAGAAAAGGGCAGGTATGTTGATAAACAAGTAGGTAAACAATCTAAATCTCTGTAGTGCCAGAGGATGGCACCAGGACCATAGCGGTGTTGAGAGAGGGAATGGGTACAGGAGGAAGGAATTTGCTGCAATTGGTAGCTCTCCCAAAGGCAGAAAAAGGAAGGAAATTAATACTGTGTGGTGTGGAATGGGCAGAGCTGGGGCATGCCTTCCTCCATCCAATGTTATAACATTTTGGTTCAACTTGGGGGTGGGGGGTGGGGAGGGAGGTAAATAACTCATCAGAAATAGAATAGAATATCCAAAAATTCATAAAATTAATGTAAATTGCAAAAACATAAAAGTGCTATTCTATTTGTTCTATAATAGTATAAAAACAACAATTTTTATCAAAATAGAAAAAGAAAACAAAGACTGTGCTCCACCTGCAAGTATTCCTGGAGTATTCTAGCAGATACTAAGAATGACCACTTACAAGTTATCTGCATACCTATCACTGCCTCACATTCCCATTCACTCTACAACTATAAAAGACAATAGCAGTAACTAATAGGAGAATGAGCAGAGAGTCTTAAACATTGACAAATATTCTGCCTCAAAATGGTCTGATAGGAAAGTAACTAAGTTGGACTAATATAGGGCATGAAAACCATACTTATGCCATTTGGGGAAGAAAATTGGAATGTGGGCTCAGAGCAAGACTGATGGGAAGTATAGTCCATTTGTAAAAGTAAAGGAGAATGCTAGCTATTTAAAGTATCACAATAACAGGCTGATTATTGACACTTTATGAGTATTGTTAGTAATTAGTAGGAATTATTTGGTATTATATCAAGTTTATGATTTAATTAGTAATTATAGGTTGTGTCACCATTGTTGTAATACTTTTGTATATATTCAGAACTATATTGATGATGTAAGAGATAGTTCATTGATTCTTCAACACATTTATTGTGTCTTCTATGTGCCAGGCAGTGTGTTAAGGATACAACCCTGACCAGGACAAACATGGCCCCCTGTCCTCAAGGAACTTATTGTCGGCTCAGTGCTTCCCAAATGTTAATATACTTGAGAATCATCTAGAGAATTTGTTAAAAATGCAGATTCCCAGCTCCTCCCACTCCAGCCTCTGCAAAAATGGCTAGGAATCCATTTTCATTTTAAACAAGCTTCCCAGGAGATTCTGATGCAGGTAGTCCACGGACATCACTTTGAGAAACCCTGGAATGTGCCAGAGAGCCACTGAGTAGATATGATGTTTCTATAAGCCCCTCAGGGGCAATCATTGGTGACCAGAATCAGGATGCCTACGTACAAAGAAGCAAGTATCCATTGCTGAGAGAGAAAGATTATTATTAGTGAGTAGGAAATCCTGCTTGATTCTTAGAAGAAGCTAACTGCTAATTCCCAGTTGTCACTTTTTCAGAGTGTTTGACCTTGTGAGGATCTTTACCCATCAACAGCATAATAGACAGATCAGTCAATTTGCCAGGTACTCCCAACTTCGCTTTCCACCTTGATCTACGTCACCCGCTACCTCCAGAGAGAGAGAGAGAGAGATATAATTAACTTCCCCTTCCTCTTCCCTAGCTGATTTAACCAAAGATGAATAGCTTACCCAAAGCCAGTCTGACAGAGAAAAATTTTTTCTCTTTTGCTCATCTGAACATGGGACAGAGTTGCATTCACTTGATGGTAGATTGAGGTAACAAGTCATAAACAGTCAAAATGAGATGATTAAACAGAAACTCAGCAGGACTAGAGACCAAAATATGTGCATAGAAAAGAACAGTGAAGCCACAAGAGAGAACTAACTGTGAAGGAGAACATATAGCCCCTGAATGATCAAAAGACTAACCTACAATTCTGACTTCCCATTTCCCAGCTCCAGTTCCAACAAACCCAGCTCTAATTCGTGTCTTTACTGCCAAAAGGCTCCCTTGTGTTCTCTCACTAAAACTCTTATTTTTTTAGTCACTTAGAGTGGGTTCTATCTGTTGCAACCAAATTTTCTCTAAGATAAGCAGTCTAGACCCTTCAGGAAAAAGCTACCCACTCACTCACATATTAGTGTGTTGGTTAGAATTTTAATTGCAATCCACAAAAACAAACTTTACTAAGATAATTAAACCATTGAAAGCCTACTCGGGGCACTTGGAATTAAGATGAGAGGACCAGGTTTGTAAATGGACAGTAACCAAGGCAACACGAGTTGATCTGGAAACAGACATACAGTCACAGTCTCGAAGCTGGAACATGTATTCTGCACACAGCTTCTATGCCAAATGACCTTCAAGTATTCCTTCTATTCTTATCACATTCTCTCAAAATGAAAAATCTCAAGGGAAAGTGTGATTGGTCAGGCTTAGGTCACTTGCCTACGCATGGTTTTACAAGGGCAGGGAGAAAGATTTTCCCCATTTCTTCCATTGTGGGAGGCAGGCACATGGGTCTTCAACCTTGAAAAACATACACAATGGAATAGAGGTAATTTCCTAAAAGGAAGTTGAGATGTCTTCTGTGAATGGGAATGGATCCCAGAGAGTCTTTGGAAACAGAGGTAAGTAGCAAGGGACCATATGTTTACCCTCAGAGGTCTAGTTCTCAGAGTCTGACAGAAAAACTTACAGAGAGATGATGTGGTGTTCAACATAAAAAAACAATTTTTTGATAATCAGAGAAATGAAATAGGCTGGTTTGTGAAATAATGAATTCCCTATCATTCTAACTGTTAAAGCAGAAGTTGGATAATCATTAGTAATGTTGAGGAGATTTCTATATCGGATGAGGAGATAGACTAGTTGTCTTCTCTGCCTACATACAATTCACAATAGAACAGGGAAGCCGCTGTGGCTCAGTCAGTAGGGCTCCCGTTTACCATATGGGAGGCCCCAGGTTCGGTTCCCGGGGCCTCCTGGTGAAGGCAAGCCCGCCCGCACGGCGTGGTTAGCTGACCCAGCGAGCACAAGCAGCAAGGGGGGGATAAATTAATAAATAAATAAAATCTTTAAAAAAAAAAAAAAAAAAAAAATTCACAATAGAACAGGAAAAAAAAAACCATTTAAAGCTATATATCTATTTAACCTCTTATGATAATGGGTCTCATTTCTATTAAAATAACTTCATTTTTATTTGCCTTAAAAAATTATTCTATTAATCTTTGAACTGTCCTGCTTATTTCCCTATCTCTATCCTCCCTTTAATTGTCATTGCTGAGATAAGCTTCATCTTGAGCTAAAGGTTTAGTCTTTCCCTGTGCTTTGGGACTAAACTTGTTCCTAGGCAGAAGGAAAAAGAGGAGCCCCAGGAGCCCCAGGATAAATGTTGACCAACTCAACACCACAGCCTGTTCTGAAGTTGGTATTCTGGTTCCCTGACAACTTAGGCAGAACTTTGTTTTCTTCTGATGGAGACTCTTTCTGGCACACCTGTCCCCCCAAGGACTTAACTTCTTGTTCCCAAACTGCCTGTTCATCTTTACCTCTACTGATCACAGGCTACTTAGACCTTTGTTGAATGTCTGTCCTGACCATGTGTATCAGACAGGGTTCGGTGCTGCAAAGAGAACCCTTCTGAGGTATAGAGGCAGAAAGAAATTTAATACAGAGAATGAGATGATTATAAAATCACTGGGCTCCAGTACCGTAGAACAGAGGAAGGAGTTGCAGTCTCTGCTATCATCAGGAAGGTGGGGAAATCAGCACAACTATTAAAGTTAAAAAAAAAAAAAAAAACAAGAAGCAAAAAAACCCCACAAAACTATGAAAGCCTGCTACTAAAATCATTAAAGTAAAACAAAAAACAAAAAACAAAAAAAACCCCACAAAACACTGTGCTGCCACTATAGCTGCCTATTGAAAGCCATGAACCTGGAGACTGCACACTATAATAATGCTGCAGGAAATCCCGATATTTCCACAACTGTGCTTGCCATCAGTAAATAGCCAAAAGGAGCAGTAAGTGGTCTCCACTTTAGCACCACCTTTTCTAATGCGTGCAGATGTATCTGAATGGTGGAATCTAATCAAATGTAGAAACTGGTGGCAAGGGAGCCTGGGAAATTTAGCATTTAGCCTTTCAGGTAGTTCAGTACAGAAAGTCACTCTAGAAGAAGGTGGGAATAAATAATAAATGCTGTTTCCAACACCTCATGCTCACGTTATAGTAGAAGCCCTAGCCAGTGCATTAAAACAAGAAAAATAAATAGAAGGCGTACATGTTGGAAAGGAAGAAATCAAGCAGTCCTCATTCATAGATGACATGATTGTGTACATGCAAGCTACAAAAAAGATCTACTGGAATTATTAAGAAAAAAATAACAAGGTTCAGGATATAAGATAAATATTTTAAAAAAATAATTGCATTGCTCCACTTGAACAACAAACAACTAGACATTAAATTCTTTTAAATTCATATGTAATAGCATTAGAAAATATGAACCATTCATGGCTAGATATTTTAAAATATGTGTTGGAGGTCTTACATTACCTGAGTTCAAGACATACTCTAAAGTTATGGTAATTAACACACTGTGATATTGATGTAAGAACAGACATATAGATCAATGGAACAAAACAGTGTTCTAGAAGTAGATCCATAATACATGGTCAATTGATTCTCCAGAAAGGTGTCAAGGTAATCCAATGCAGAAAGCATAGTCTTTTCAACAAATAATGCAGAAACAACTAGATATACATACAGGGAAAATGAATTTCAATCCTTATACCATATACAGAAATGAACTCGAAAGGATCATAGACCCAAATGTAAAAACTAAACTAAAATGTTTCTAGGAAAATATTCTTGTAACTTTGGGTATATAAGTTTTCTTAGGACACTGTATGGTTTTTAAGATTTAAAGGGCTTTGGAGCCAGGAAGAATCTAGGTCTGCCACTAAACATATGTATGTCTTTAGTCTAATTGATTTATTACTCTAAATCTCCATTTTCTCTTCAGTAAGGCTTTTTGTAATGCTCAAATGAGATATTACGTATGAATTATTTCATACACTACCTAGTTCATAGTATATACCCAATAATGATAGCTATTAACAGAAACAAAAGTGACTGTCACATTCTTGGGCTTTGGGGAGATTTGTCTGGATTTTAGCCCAATTTTGCAATTTTCAAGCACCCCAGGTGAATAGCAGACAAGAAGCAACTGGTATTAAGGCTTGCATTTTCTTAAAGCTGGGGTTTCTAAAGGCCTGGCCATTTAAAAAGAATTTAATAATTGAATTTCATTAAAATTTATATTTTCTCTTCAAAAAACTACCTTTAATAAAATGAAAAAGCAAGCCACAGACTGGGAGGAAATGTTCACAATACATATGTTTGATAAAAGCTTGTATCTCTAACTCATACCTCAATAAGAAGAACAAACAACCCAATTTTTAAAATGGCAAAGTATTTGAACAGACATTTTTCTCAAAAGAAGAGATACAAATGGTCAATAAGCAAAATGAAGAGATTCTCAACATCTTTAGTAATTTGATAGAAATCAAAATCACAATGAGCTACCACTTCACATCTACTAGAATGTCTAAAATTAAAAAGACTGACTACATATCTGTCACAGGCGTAAAGAACAACCAGAACTTTTGTACATTGCCAGTGGGAACATTAAATGGTATTCCTACTTTGGATAACATTTTGGCAGTTTTTTATAAACTTAACATACACATACTATTTAACCTAGCAATTCCACTCCTACATATTTGCCTACGAGAAACAAAAGCATTTAAATGTAAATGTTGATAACAGCTTTATTCATGATAGCCAACAAGAATTAACATGTTGAATGTATAAACAAGCTATACCAAGTATAACTGCTCAGTAATAATAAGAAAATGAACTACTGATACATATCAACTGGATACATTTCAAAAACATTTTTCTGAGTTAAAGAAGCTATGAATACTACATGATCCAATTTATATGAAATTTTGAAAATTTATTCCATAGTGACTGAAAGAAGATTAATACTTGTCCAGGTAGTCAGGGATTGATGGCAAAAGGACATGAGTGAACTTTGGGGGTGATAAAATTTTTCTGTATCTTGATTGGGATTATGGTTATGTGAAGTACACATTTGTCAAAAACTCATCTAACAGTACACTTAAGTTGGTGCACTTTACTGAATGTAAATTATATCTCAGTAAATTGATTTAAACAGTAAAAACAAAAACTATGCAGTATATATACCTCTGATCATAAAACAAATTTCCATTTTACACAACTCCCACGAGCATGTAACCATATCTTTTTTCCACACTGATACCAATGCTGGCAATAATAAATACTTTTAATTTTTTCTAGTTGCTAAGCAAAAGGGGGTATTAATTGACTTATTCATTAGTGAATTGTCTGAAATACTAACTTTTAAAAGGACAAAGGAATAGAAACCAATATATAATACTGAAAGGGAAACAAGGAGAGAGGTAAGAAAGAAAGCTATTTTCACAGGAGTAAAGGAAGTAACCCTTACAAGTCCTCTCAGTGAACTCTCTGTTCATCGTATTACTGTCTCTCTTCTCTTCCTGGGTCAAAACCTTAGGAACTATTTTTGGTTTCTCCTTTACCCTGAACATCATAATCATTTACAGGTCAGTTGTTAAGTCCTTTGAAATTGTTCATGCATCAGCATCATGTCCCTCTTCTTTTTTCTGCTTCCTTCTGCTGCCACTTTAGTTTATCTGGCCTCTTCCTAGCAATGAAAGTAGACCAGATAAAAGTCCTTACTTCTAGATTCTCCTTCCAATCCATCCTACTTCCTGCTGTGTGATTAATTTTCTTGATGCACATCTCTCTTATGGTATTCACAGGCTCAAATATCATCAACAAACTAACAACAACAAATTTCAATGGCTCCTGACTGCTTGCTAAATAATACCCCAATACCAACATTCAAGGTTGGGCTACAATCTGTATTCATAGACTTATATTCCATTGTTTTCCTACAGCTACTTAGGCGGTACAACACAGTGGTTGAAAGCTGTTTTTATTATCTCTGTCTTAATAAAGGCAACATAGAGTGCCAAGTATTTCTAAATAAGCTGTGAGCAAAGAGTAACCTCTGGCACTTCATCAAATATTCAAAAAGACCTCTATTCATATGCCACAGCTGTTTCTGTGGTCTGGTTTTCTTGTAAAATACATGTCTAGTAGACCTTCAGGTCTACTACCAAAAAGTCGTGTATGCCTTCTCTTGTGTTATTCAGAGACATATTTACCTAATCCATTCTCCAAGCAAAGAGTCATAAATAGAAAATGGCCTTTTTGTACTTAAACAAATCTTTATTATAAATAATCTGTTTCAAAAACCTTGATTATGCTTTCAGAATCATTTTTTTCTTTGTCCTCAGTGTACAGTCTTTATTAAATTCAACAAATATTTATTGGATGTCAACTTCTGTGAAATGTGCTATACTAATGAGGGTTTACAGAAAATTAAAAGATGAGGAGGGTAAAGCCCTTTAGACATCTTACAATCTGGCAAAAGTGTCTAAATAAGTACTGTAAATCCATAACAAAGTAAAAATATCATCATCACTACAAGAGACAATGAATTATTGTATAATAAAGAAGGGACAAGTCCTATCTGGTATGTGAATCAAGGCATTAAAAAATTAGTGGTAACATATATATAATACCATATATATTGTCATTTTAACCATTTTAAGTGTACGATTCAGTGGTATTAATTACTTTTACAATGTTATGCTACCATCACCACCATCCATTACCCAGTATTTTTTTATCACCCCATTAAGTTATCATTAAGTTATTGCTTAATGAGTACAGAAACTCTGTACTCATTAAGCACTAACTCTCCATTCCCCTCTCCCCCAGTCCCTGATAATCTCTAATCTACTTTTTGTCTCTATGATTTGCTTATGAATCAAAGCTTTTGACAAGGTAGGTTTTGAGAAAGGCCTAGAAGGATGGTGTCTTAGTTTGTCAAGTTGCTATGACAAATACCACCCAATGGATTGTTTTAAACAAAGGAAATTTATTGTTTCACAGTTTGGGGAGCTTATTTTTACCCAGGTTTGGAAACATTCTGTTACTGGCTTGCTGCAGTCCTTGGGGTTCCCTGGCTTGCCTCTCTGCCTCATATCACGTGGCAATGTGCTGTCCTTTCTCTTCCCAGTTCCCACAGACTTCCTGCTTCTGACTCCTCCTTGTGGCTTTCTCTTTCTAAGGCCTCCAGTAATCTGCATTAAGACCTACCCTGGGTAAGTTCACCACACCTTAACTAAAAATAGTATCTTCAAAAGGTCCTATTTACAATGGGCTCACACTCACAGGGATGTGGATTAAAACGAAGAACATGTCTAACTGGGGTACATGCTTCAACCTTCCATGGATGGGTAGGACTTCAACAGGCAGAAATTGTTCAATAAAGTTTGTGTGCAGAAGGAACATCAAAGATAAAATCAAAGCGTGTGGAAAGTATGTGGGGTTTTCAAGGAGGAGCCAGTTTGGCTGATGCTCAGTGTCCATAAAGTAGGTAGTTGGTGAGTAGGTTAGAACATGTCTGTAGTGGTGGTCTGAGGGATTTACACTTGTGTTCAAAGTAAGGAGCCTATTGCCACAGAGTATAACATATGCATGATTGGCATTCTGTTTGAGCAGGGTTAACCTGCAAGGATGGTAGAGGGGAGGAGAAACCATAAAATAAAGATGTCAGCTAGGAGTCTAGCTCTGTACTACATGAGAAGTAGCACATTGGGAGAAACAAATCAGAAAAGGAAAGGTAAAAAAAGGGCATTTTAAAGAAGTTTTCACAGAGCTTAGCCATGTTTTAAGGTGAAAGGAGGAAAGGAAAGGAGGCTAACAGTGGCTGAGCACCTGCATGATCCAGGCACTGGGGTCAACTATCATCTTGGGGAATGTGAACAAGGTAAGAGGAGCAGCAAAGATGTCTCCAAGGTTTCCAGACTAGGGTATGGGGAGAATACTTTTTCCATTAACAGAAATTGGGAAGTTAAGAGATGGCTTAGTTTTAGATCTGGTGAGTTTGATGTTCTGGTGGAACATTTAAGTGGTGATGTATAATAGAAGTTGAAAATAAAGCAAGAAAGCCCAGGAGTGGTGGCCAGGTGTGGATATAAGTTTGTAAATAATCCAGTTAGTAGTGATAGTAAAAGTGGAGGTTAAGATCATCAAAATGGCTTTGAGAAGAATATATTGTTAATCCTCATTATCATCATTGGAAACCCAACTGAGTGATTAGTATGTGCCAAATTCATATCAAACACTTTTCATACCTTAGCCCATTTCCTTATCACAATAAAAAAATCTGACATTTATGATTATGTCTAATTAGTTATTAACATATGATGTAAAATATTACTTTTCTACAAGCAAAATCCCAGATGATTTCAAGATGGGAAGAAGTGAAGAGGGGGGCATAGAAGGATTAAGGAAAAGTTGCAAAGTCTTCTTCAGAGAATGATGATTAGCTCTAGGTGTTGATAAGTAAAATAGAAATTTAATGTACATTAAAAAAATGTAAAGGTTATAGTGAGTCCTCTAATCACTGGAAGGAAAAAACAGAATGAAGAAAACAAACAGCAATGAAGATAGAACAGTTATGAATCTTTATACTTCTAAAAACATAGCTTCAAGATACATATTTTTAATTGTTAGACATATAAAGATACTTACAAGTACATAATAATAGTGAAACTCATAAATTGACATATCAAGTCAAGAAAAAATAAGCAAAGATTTAAATAACATGAATTAAAAGTGTGACTACAAAATGGATAGAGTTGATGGTATCACATTATAGTGAGTATAAGTAATGCAGCTGGTTTATAAATGGGATTGTGGCTGCAACAGGTAGGGATGTAAATGTCAATTGAAAGAAAGCTAGAGAATAATCTAGGGACTGAATGACATAGTGAACCCAGAGGTGGATGAGAATTGTGGTTAATATTACAAATACAAGAATGTCTTTCTATGAACTAGAACAAATGTACATCACTATTGCAAGGTGGTAAGAATGTGGAGAAGCATGGGAAAAATACAGTTAATGTAACCTATGGACTATAGTTAACAGTAATACTATAATATTCTTGCATCAATGCCAAAGATGTACTGTGTTAATAATAGGGAGATATGGACAAAATATACCAAATGTGCGCTATGGACCATAGTTAGTGGTAATAGTCTGATGATATTATCTCATATTCCATAACAAATCTTCCACAACAATGTAGTATGTTGGTGGAGAGGCGTTGTATGGGAATTCCACACATGTGCATGATGGTTTTGTAAGTTCACAACTTCTCTAATAAAAATATATTTTTTAAAAAGTGTGAATACATATACATACACATATGGTTATATGAGGAGTGTTCTTTTCAAGTGCCTATGGCACTTTATCAAATAAACAGATTTTGGGTCAGAGCACAAACATGTTTTCAATGAAATCCAAACACCAGAACTCACAGGATCACACTTTCTAATCACATTGTAATAAAAATAGAGCAATAACAAAAGGACAGTAAAAAAAATTTTAATACCATTAAAATAACTCTTTAAGGGCTAAAGGGGAAATTAAAACAGAAATTATAGTCAATACTCCCAAGATTGGTCTACAATTCAACACAATCCTTATCAAAATCCCAGCTGGCTTTTGTGCAAAAATTGACAAGTTGATCCTAAAATTCATATGGAAATACAAGGGACCTAGAATAAACAAAACAATATTGAAAAAGCAGAACGAAGCTAAGGATCATACTTGCTAATGTCAAAATTTACCACAAAGCTACAGTAATTAAAATAAAGTAGTACTTATATAAGGGGTAGACATATATGATCAATAGAGCAGAATTGAGAGTCCAGAAATAAACCCTCAAATATATATTCAAATGATTTTTGACAAAGATGAAAAGGCAATTCAAAGGGAAAAGAATAGTCTTTTTAGCAAATGGTCCTGGGATAATTGTATATCCACGTGCAAAAGAATGAAGTTGGACCCATACCTCACAACATATACAAAAATGAACTCAAAATGGATCAAAGACCTAAATATAAGAGCTAAAATTATGCAAGAAAATGTAGGTTTAAATCTTCGTGGTCTTGGATTAGGTAATGAGTTCTTAGATATGACAGCAAAAGCTCAAACAGCAATGGAAAAAATTAATTCATTAATTAAAATTTTTGTGCTTCAAAGGATACTATTAAGTGAAAAAAAGAATATAAAGAATGGGAGGTAAATTTTGCAAATTATATATCTGATGTAGATCTACTATTCAGACTATGTGATATATATAGTATAATATATATACATTGCTGGTGTGAGTGTAAAATGCTGCCGTGACATTGGAAAACAGTTTAGCAGTTCTTCAAAAAGTTAAACATAGGATACCCTAATATTTCTTGACTGAACTTGACAAGTTAATTCTAAATATCTCTTTAATTATTGATAAAGGCTGGGTTGGAAGATGTAACTTACGTGTGTGTGGCAGCCTAAAGCCCAGAATTAGAAATGCTTACCCACCCATCACAGGCACATCTAGATAACCAAGACCTTGTGGATCCATGCCATGCTGTCAAATGCCTATGGCATACTGGAGCCAACCAAAGTGTGTGTTTCCTGTAAGGAGATGGCTCCCAAGAGGAAAAAGATACACCTGAATTATGTATGGCTAGTTTCTTATCCTTAACTCAGGAAGCAGAGAAGTCACTCTACCTTCCCTGGGGAAGTTTGGGAGAAGAGTTATACAAAGAGGCTGAGGGTGTTTAGGAAAAATCTTTCTGGTGAAAACCAGAGGAGTATGGAAGATGCATTCATTCCCCTGGTCCCCCATCAACTGATGAGAGGATGTGAACCCAGATACATGCTACCAAATTATTTTCAACAGGATTTTATAAAATAATTTATAATTCTACCAATGAGGTTGCCAGTTTATATTACCTTTGATAGATATGCCAAATTGCCTATGCAATTTCCATTCTCTACTTTCTTTAAAACAGAATCATAATTTATTTGGGATGGCAATATGCCTTTCTTAAAATTTATCAGCCTCCCTTGCAACTAGGGATGGTCATGCAATATACTTCCTAAAAATTAAATGTGAAACAGAAGTCTGCCAGGTATTCCTAGAAAGTTTTGCTTTCTTAATATAGGTGCCATTGGTTTTGCTTTGTCTCTGCTTTTTCCTGTCTGAAGCTGGCATCCATCTTGTAACCATAAGAATGATAGCCACATACCAATGATGGTGAAATGAGAATATACAAATTCCGTGAAGTCATTTTAAGTGGCCAAACCAGCCCTGCTAAGTCTCTTTTATGGCTCATGCTGTTTACCAACCTGAAGTGACAATCTTTTTTCTATTTAATGCTTTCAGCTTTGAATTATGTTTGTCTGATTGTGTTTGGTTCGTATTTGCAAATTGTTTTATTTTAATCCGTTTGCAATCTTTTATTTCAGATGGCTTTCTCTTAAATAACTATTTTATTTTCCATAAGTATGATCTGTCTTTGACTTTTTTACTAGTAGAATTAAACCCAATTTACACTCACAGTCATAATTCTTGCATATATGTATTTGATTGTAAGATGTAGAAATTCATCTTGAATTAGCTTAGGCAAAATGGAAATTCATTGGCTCCTGAAGCCAGAAAAGGCAAGAATGTAGCTAGAGACCCACTGAACCAGAGACTTAATACAACCAAGATTCTCTTTTTCTGTCTCTTTTTTTGCTTCTCTCTAACCAGTTTTCTCCACACACAGCACTCCACACAGCTTTATCTCTGAAAAGAGAGAGAGAAAAAAAAAAAAAAAACCTCTTCCCCTAGGTCTGTTGAACAAAGGCTGGGGAAAGCAAATGATTTTCAAAGCTTGTGCCACATGCCTATATGCCTATATGCTGGAGCATAGCAGGGCTGGGAAATTAGTGGTTGGGGTTGATAAGGTTCAATGATTGTCCCAGGTTAGGTCAGATCCTCACTTCTAGATAATCTAGACCAGGAAAGTAAGATCATCTAAAACATGTTATCTGCATTTGGAGTCTGTATTTAGAATGAGGATGAGGCCATGGGGTGCTTTTCCCAGAAAAATGCAGGGGTACTGGACAGAAAAAACAGTAAATGACCATTTTAATAGTTTGAAAATAAAATCTTAGATTATGCTTCCTAGTTTTTGATCCCTTTCCTCTGTCTTTTTAGATATGGACTATTAGTTTGCTCTTATTTTCTGCAATAATTGAGAAAGAAGGCATGCTGTTTGAATTAAAACCATTTCTTAGATATTTAGCTGCCCAATTATTAAAATCAAGGGCAGCATAAGAACTTTACTCCCTTTTATGAAAGATGTGAAATCCAGGTCTTTGGTTTCCTCTTGTAAAGCTTCTCCTTCCTCTCCTGAGTTTTGTTTTGTTTTATTTTGTTTTTTCATTTAGACTGTTGTCACAAACTGCATCATTGTCTTCTTGTTAAACAATGTGCCACCTCTTTCAAGTAACTTCATTTCAAGTTTATAGACCATTTTATAAATTCAATTTATCCCTCTGTATTTAACTTAACTTATTGATTGCCCCAAACTCCTTTCAGCTACCATGTTTCTTTTTTTTTTTTTTTTTTAAAGATTTTATTTATTTATTCATTCATCCCCCCCTGCCGCTTGTGCTCGCTGGGTCAGCTAACCACGCCGTGCGGGCGGGCTTGCCTTCACCAGGAGGCCCCGGGAACTGAACCTGGAGCCTCCCATATGGTAAACGGGAGCCCCACTGATCAAGCCACAGCCGCTTCCCCATGTTTCTTTTTTTTTAAACTAAATTTTGATTAACATCTTGGGGTCCTAAAGCAGGCCTTTAAGACTTTTATTTGGGAAGACAATCTGGTTTCTGAGTCCTTAGATACCTAAAAATATCATTCTAGTACTTCCCTACCTGCATAATAAATAATGCAGGTAACTCAGACTGGGTGGAGCCTTGATGCTTTAATTCCTGAATCATGGTAACTATGTCAGATAAGTAATGAGAAGTAGCAGGTTGTCGTATTTCAATCCTACCTCATAGGTAGGTATGGTGGTTTGGAACTACATGTACCCCAGAAAATGATGTTCTTAAAGCTAATACATTCCTTTGGGTTTAAACCTATTTTAATTAAGACCTACTTCGTTATGGCAAGGTCCAGCGTGGGTCTTAATCCTCTTACTGGAGTCCTTTATAAAAGAATGATATTCAGACAAAGAGAAAAAAAGCCAAAGAAGCAAGAAGCTGAAGGTAATGAAACCCAGAAGAGAAGGCAGAGAGCAGCAGATACTGCCAGGTGCCTTGCCATGTGGCAGAGGAGTCAGGATTGACGCCAGCCAGTTTTTGGGAAGAGAGCATCACCTTGATGATGCCTTGATTTGGACATTTTCCTCAGCCTCAAAACTGTAAGCTAATAAATATTCATTGCTAAGCCAACCCATTTCATGTTATTTGCTTTCAGCAGCCAGAAAACTAACACAGTAGATAGGAAGGATTATTTTGTTTCTTAACAAAATCTGACTGTATCTTTTATTTTATTATACTTTCACAGAAGATTTTCCTAATTTAATATGGTTTCCTAATTATTTTGGAGTAAATTCAGGAGAGATTTTTCATTTTGTCCTTTATCAGCATTTTAGGCAGAAGTTGAGGTTAGTTCAGTGATTTTAAATCCAGTTTTGGCAACTTCAGAGTTCCATGAGCAAAGAAAACGGACATTAGGATTTCCTAAACTTGAGGTCTGGCAAACAGGCTATAGGACAAGGTTGTACTGATGAGAGAGTCGAGTCTAATGATCAAACCAGAGCACTGCTCGCAAGGTTGGCCATGGAATCAAATTGGGTAGGTAGGTAGATGAAGTTAAAATAGGTAGATATTCTGACAGATCAGTAGAATAATTGGAATTTATTATTTGGGCAAATAGTAGATTCAATAGGAGTAAAAGAACGAGATAATGAAAATATCAGGATGCCACGATCAGAAAAGGAAATGTTAGAATTGGAACTCTCATTGCATCTTAGTTGCTCATATCACTTAATTCAAAAGTTCAGTTTTGTCCTACATTCAAATTTTAATGGGACCCCTCAGTTATTTTCAGTTTGATGCCATTAGTTCATTATTGCATTGCTGCTTTCTATTGTATAATTTTCCTTTTTCATTTTAACTTTATCTCACATCTCAAATGTTATTTTGTATACTTTCCATAAGCTAGATTCCTAAGCAGCCTTTCCAGACTTCTTTCTGGAAACCGACCCTAAATAGGATATCCTTTCCCCCCTCTAAGAATAAGGCCATCACTGTTTTAGCCATCAGCTCTAGCTTTTTAATATCTTTCTCAATGTAACCAATATGTCAAAACATTTGTAATTATGCATATTCTGTGAGAACAATGTGTTTGTTCTGAAGTAGAGAAGAATTAAAAGGATATACTAATGGTAACTCTGACTTGATAAATACATACCTGCTATGCATGCCACAGAGCATTCAGACTCTGATGAAAAATCTTTGCTAGACACTTTGATTACATAATTGATCTTTATAATTTATGTTTGAATACATATTCTGCAAAAGATTTCATAGTACTTAATTATGGTTATAAGAGAGCCCAGATTCAAACTCTGTTGCTTAAATTCCAAGTTGTGTTCTTTCTACTGTTACACATTACATCTTTTTTTTTTTTTTTTAAAGATTTATTTATTTACTTTATCCATTTTAAACCCCACCTTCCCCATCTTCTGTTTTTGTGTCCATTTGCTGGGCAATTCTCTGCGTCTGTTTCCTGC
The DNA here is from genome assembly GCA_026826555.1 of Tolypeutes matacus. Taxonomy (NCBI): domain Eukaryota; kingdom Metazoa; phylum Chordata; class Mammalia; order Cingulata; family Chlamyphoridae; genus Tolypeutes; species Tolypeutes matacus. The sequence continues at coordinate 11,790,435 of JAKSZT010053801.1, read as the reverse complement.
CATCTCTTCTCATCCATCTCCTCCTCCAGTCTTCACCAGGATTCGATCCTGGAGACCTCCGATGTAGGAGAGAGGTGTTCTGCCACCTGCGCCACCTCGGTTCCTGGCTTTTGGAACATCTCGTCTTGTCTCTCCCCTGCGTCTCTCTCCTGTTACGTCATCATCTTGCTGCATGGCTCCTGGGGCCTGGTGACTCACCGCACACAGAGCCTGGCAGCCCATGTGCCTTCTATATATCTATATAGATATATATTTTTAATTTTACCGGGAGGTCCCGGGGATCGAAACCAGGTCCCTCCATATGGCAGACGGACGCCCAACAATTTGAGCCACATCCACCCCCTACACATTACATCTTTATTTCATTTTTATATGCCCTCCTAGACTGTAAATTCCTCGAGGGTAGGCACTCAGTAACTACTTGTGGATAAAATTTGTCTGAGCCCATGTTCTTAAAGGGAGTTGTATAGAAAGGGATTGTGATATATAGAATTAATTCCATTGCTGGCATATAATTCTGAATCTTTTTATATTGAAGTGTATTTAGTATTTTATATTAAACATACTGTTAATCCTGACACCACCTGGAAATAAAGGAGGAAATTTTAAATTGAAATTAGACTAGTGGCTTTTGTCTTTTTCAAAGTACTGGCAAATCAAATCCTTCTCCAAGAAATTATATGTAGTTATTATCACTTAAACTACTCTTTTTTCAATTTTACCTCAATTTCAACCTTAATCAAGCACATCCATACATAATTACAAAATAGGCCACATACTGTAATATGATTTTATATCTTGTCATTCTCACATAAATATTACATTATAAGCATTCCTCAGGTTAGTTGAATAGCTAGGCAGTTATTCATAATTGTGTAATATTCCATGTTTCCCCTACTGTTGAATGTATATCTTGTTTCTAATGTTTTGCTATTCTAAATAACACTGTAAAGAACATTCTTGTACATAAGTCTGTATGTCTCCATCTTTAATTATTTCCCAAGGGCAAATATCTGCATCAGTCAGTATCCTAGCAGGAAACTGATGGCACATTCAAAGTGTTTAATTCAAGAGAATTTCATGGAGGGACTGATTATGGAGGCATGGCCAGCTTTAAGGGAATCAGCAAGGAATGGTGAGGTACTCAGGGACAGGCCAAGGAGCCCTTAGCATGCCTAGACCAGAAGGAGAACTATTAGAGGAACACAGAAAGAGCCTCCGCTGAGGAAGAGGGGCTACCCTCCCCACCTCCTCCCCAAGGGAATTGTGGCTTTAAAGCTGTGCTTCTCAAAGTGTGGTCCTAGGACTAGCGGCATCAGCATCACCTGGGAACCTGCTAGAAATGCAAATATTCGGGCTCTACCCAACCCTACAGAAACAGGAATAAGGCTCCCCAGGTGATTGTGATGTGCTAAAGTTGGAGAACTACCGACTTAGAGGAAGTAGCCACTGACAAAACCATGGTTACAGGGAAGAAGCAGGTGGTTGGGAATAAATAACCTCAAATCTCCCCTCTTCTGCCCTCTGATCTCCTCTGAGTGCTGTCATTGGCTTAACCCAACTAGAACTTCAGAAAAAGAGAGCCCAGGGATCTAATCCATAGAAGACATGGAGTAGGACTGAGAGGGGTAGAATAATGATATGGAGGGGCAAAAAGAATAAAGACCAGTCCAATCTCAAAACACAGAATTATTGTATCAAAGAATGTGAACACTTTTAAAGCTTTTAATACATATTAGAAATGTTTTTTAAAAATAAAGAATTCATGAGTAAACATTTTTATAAGTAGTGGTTAAGATTGCCAGTCTGGTAGAATCCTTGCCAACTTTGAATAAGATTTTTAAAATTTTATTATTATTATTATTTTTTAAGGTACTGTGGCTGGGAGTTGAACCCAGATCTTGTATGTGGGAAGCTGGTGCTCAACCACTGAACCACATTGGCTCCCCTGAATTGTTTTTTTTTTTTTTTTTTTTTTTGTCTGTTTGCTTGTTGTTTATTTGTTGTTGTTGTTTATAATATACTTTTTAATTTTTTAAAAAAGATACTTAGATTACAAAAATGTTACATAAAATATATGGGGGATTCCCATATGCCCTGCTCCCTACCCCTCACACATTTTACCACATTAACAACATCCTTCATTAGTGTGGTACATTTGTCACAATTGATGAACACATTTTGGAGCATTGCAACTAAGTGGGAATTAAGTTTACATTGGAGTTTGCACTCTCTCCCGCACAATTTTGTAAGTTATCACAAGATATATTATGGCCTGTATAGGTCATTGCACTGTCATTCAGGACAATTCCCAAGTTCTGAAAATGCACCCATATTACCCCTATTTTTCCCTCTCCCTCCCCTCAGAACCTCCAGTGGCCACAGTCTCCACATCAATGATAAGAGTTCTTCCATTGCTAGAATCACAATAAGTCTATAGTAGAATAACAGTATGTCTACTCTAGTTCATCATTCATTCTCCAATCCTGGAGATTCTGGGATGGTGATGTGCACTCCGCCTCTAATTGAGAGGGGGCTTAGATTCCATGGGGCAGATGGATTGGACCATCTTGCTTGCAGTTGCATACTCTCTCTGTTCCTTGGGATGGTCATTGTCCATCATCATTTCTTGTGAGTTGTCCTGGGTGAGTCCAATGAACTGGAGAATAGGTGTTGCAACACTGTTGAGATTCAGGGCCCAATTGGCACATGGAAAGCTCAAAGATTTAAGTCTCTTGGAGATACATCTATCAACTCTAGTACTAACTATATGTTCAAATAGAAGAGGCAGAAGAGCCATGTGTAGGGAAACCACAACTAAGTCCAACTCTGTCACACTGGGGAGCATAAATTCCAAAGTGAGGCCCACTGGCAGGACACCAAATTCCTGAGCTGTCTGCCCTGCCTATAGTGTCTGGGTGTCTCCAGAGCCCTCAGGAGCCCTGCTATATGAGGCAATATTTACTTTGGCTGTCAATGAGATCTTTCTGAGTTGTGCATAAGTATAATCTCTGCAATGGCCTCCCAACTCATTTTGAAGTCTCTTAGCCATATAATCTCATTTGTCTTTACCCTTTCTCCCTTTTGGTCAAGGTCTTTTCCAGTTGCATTGCTAGGTGCTTGGTAGTAATCCCTCGGTGCCAGGAAGGCTCATCCCTGAGAGTCATATCCCACACTGGGATACACTGAGTTTGACTTAGAGAGAGGCCACATTTGAGGAACAAGGAGGCTTCCAGGAGGCAACTCTTAAGCACCCTATAATACTAGGCTAAGTTTCAATTTCGAAAGTAAAGGTTCATGAGTACAGTCACCACTATCAAGGGCCTGACAATGGTCCAGCCTCTTTCACAAGTCACTGCCCCTGTTCTCGGGGGATTCTTGCTGTTCCATTAGAGAATGTGACAGAGCTCCCCACAATGGGAATTAGATATTTTTCTGGTTATTGTGTGAATCTCCACCCACTATGACAATGCCCCATGAACACTTGAACACATTCATATGCCTTATACATATATCCCAGGGTGAACCTCCTCACATGCATGCCCCATCTCTGACATCCCGCACCAATGATCCTCCCGTGCTGCAGTTGTAATCCTTCTGTGATTCAAAACTTCTTCAAAATTGAAGCCAACAAAATAACTAAATACAATTAATAAGAGAATGAAATTATAATGATAGCTTTAAAAATAATGAATAAAATACAAAATTTTTTTAAAAATTGAAATAAAATATAAAAATATAAAATAAATAGTTTTTATTGACATTATGTCTTTCATCACTGTAAGATCTGTTGTCCTGACATTTTCTTCTCTTTTTTCTCCCAGTGTCTTAAGAAGCTTAAGGTTACAGAAAAGTCACATACAGACTATAAGGGATTCCCATATACTCAACATCCTCCCCCTTTTCCTCTTCCCCTATTAATAACATTTTACATGTGGATGGTACATTTGTTACAATTGATGTACAAATATTGAAACATTGCTACTAACCATGGTCAATAGTTTACATTATGGTTTATATTTTTGGATCATACTCTTTTATAGATTTTGATGAAATTTAACGTGGTCTGTACCCATCATTGCAAGATCATGTAGAACAATTCCATCACCCCAAACATGTCCCATGTTACATCTATTCTATTCCTCCCTCCCCCTCCCCTTGGGACCCATGGTAACCACCAAGATTGACTCATTGAAGGACAAGATTCATAGTTACTTGCAACAACACTGAGGGCTTGACATACTGGCCTGTCCTCCCCTATTAGGCACTGCCTTTGCTCTCAAAAGACTCCCACTCCTCTATCTGAGATCATAGCAGGACTCCCCAGGATGGAAGTCCAATGCCTTCCCACTCATGTGGGTCTCCACCCACTGATACAAAACACTATGACAAGATGAACAGTACACACTCCCTAGAAGCCTGCCCCAGGAGCATCCTGTCCCCCATACCCCTCACAGCCAACACCTTAAACCAATAACCTTCCCTGGCATATTTGCCAAAAGAACATTCCCAACATTGTAGTTTCAACCACATACCCACAAATCCCCAAAGTTCACCTGTTCCTTCTCCCAACCGTCCCCCCAGTTCCATGGACAGTCTAACCCACCCTCCCCGCTCTACCCCCTTCACAGACCACCACCACCCAACCCAATAGTATCACTGCACCACTGTCATGCTCATCCACTGCACAACTACACCCTTCCAACTTATCATAGATTTTGCCCATACGGGCATTGATTCACAACATTCTTCTCCCTTTCTGTCTCCTGTAACCCTATCTTCCGACTCTAGCTCTGTGAGTCTGCTCAGTTTGCTTAATTCATATCAGTGAGATCATGTAATACTTGTCCTTCAGTGCCTGGCTTGCTTCACTCAACATAAGGTCTTCAAGATTCATCCATGTTATCCCATGTGTTAATACTGCATTCCTTCTTAAGCTGGGTAATATTCCATTGCATGTACATACCACAATTTGTTTATCCATTTATCTGTTGATGGACATTTGGGTTATTTCCAACTTTTGGCAATAGTGAATAATGCTGTGATGAACATTGTTGTGCATATATCTGTTCATATCCCTGCTTTCAATTTTTATGGGTATATACCTAGTAGTGGGATTGCTGGATCATATGGCAGTTCTATACCTAGCTGCCTGAGGAACCGCCAAACTGTCTTCCATAATGGGTGTACCATTCTACATTCCCACCCCCAGTGGATAAGGGTTCACATTCCTCCACATCCTCTTCAACACTTGTGGTCCTCTGTTTTTGTTTGTTGTTTGTTTTTAGGTTTTAAAAGTTTTTCTTTGCATGTTAAAAAATTGTGCATTCCAATAAATAAAATTTGAACAAAAAAAAAAAGATACTCTGATTAAACTACATTTTACAACCTGTAGGACACTTGGACCTGCTTTTGCTTTTACTCTAGAGTTCACTGTGGTCCTTTTCCTTCCCTGCCAGCCAAAGCGACAGATGGGAGGGGCAAGTGCAGCCTTCCTTGTCAGTAGTTCTCAATTATTTGATGTGAAAAGGGCCAGCACAGTCATTTAAATTTGATCCAACCTCTTTGCATCTTACAAAGTTAACAGCTAAAAAAAAGTAAAATAAGAAGGCAATGCTTGTGGAATGTACAGTGCATATTAACGGCGCATGCCTCATTACGATTCGCCTGCTTGCTTCTCCTGTTCAAATTGTTTCTTTGGAAGGCAGCGGATTTTTCTCTTGCGTTTCTGTCTTCAATTTCTACTTACTGAATTTCTCGATTTCAGCCATATTGGGTTTGTCAGGCATGGTTGCAGAGGAAGCTGAGCAAGGCGCGCTAGCAAGAGAAGTCCAGTCTGTCCAGAGGCTGCCACCCAGTGTCCTTTGTTTTTTAATAGCCGCCAGTCTAATGGGTGTAAGATGATATCTCATTGTGGTTTTGATTTGCACTTCCCTAATAGCTAGTGATGTTGAGCATCTTTTCATGTACTTTTAGCCATTTGTATTTCTTCTTGGAGAAGTGTCTATTCAAATCACTTGCCCATTTTTTAAAAATGCGTTGTTTGTCTTTTTATTTTCTAGGTGTAGGATTTCTTTATATATGCTGGATATCAGGCCCCTATCAGATATATGGTTACCAAATATTTTCTCCCATTGAGTAGGTTGCCTTTTTACTTTCTTGACAAACTCCTTTGAGGTGCAAAAATTTTTAATTTGTGCAGGTCCCATTTATCTATTTTTCTTTGGTTCTAGTACTTTGAGTGTCAAGTTCATGAAACCGTTTCCTAATACAACATCCTGTAGATGCTTCCCTATATTATCTTCCAAGATCTTTATGGTCCTGGCTCTTATATTTAGATCTTTGATCCATCCTGAGTTAATTTTTGTATAAGGTGTGAGATGGTGTTCCTCTCTCATTCTTTTGGCTATGGATATCCAGTTCTCCAAGCACCATTTGTTGAAGAGGCCATTCTCTCCCAGATGAGTGGACTTGGTGGCGTTGTCAAATATCAGTTGACTGTTTATGCGAGGCTCTATATCAGAACTCTCAATTGAGCAGTATGTCTACCCTTGTGCCAATACCATGCAATTTTGACCACTGTAGCTTTGTAGTACGTTTTAACGTCAGGTAGTGTGATTCCTCCAATTTCATTTTTTTTTTCAATATGTCTTTGGTTGTTTGGGGCCTCTTGCCCTTCCAAATAAATTTCATAGTTAGCTTTTCCAATTCAGTAAAAAATGCTGTGGTAATTTTATTGGGATTGTGTTAAATGTATAAATCAGTTTGGGTAGGATAGACATCTTAGTGATGTTTAGTCTTCCTATCCATGAACAGGGAATATTCTTTCATTTATTTAGGTCTTCTATGATTTCCTTTAACAGTGTTTTATAGTTTTCTATGTACGAGTCATTTACATCTTTAATTAAATTTATTCCTAGGTATTTGATTCTTTTAGTTGCTATAGTAAATGGGATTTTTTTCTTGATTTCCTCCTTAGTTTGCTCATTATTGATGTAGAGAAATGCTACTGATTTTTGCACATTGACCTTATAACCTGCCACTTTACTGAACTCATTTATAAGCTCTAGAAGCTTTGTTGTAGATTTCTCAGGGCTTTTCATGTATAGGATCATGTTGTCTGCAAATAGTGAAATTTTTACTTTTTCCTTTCCAATTTCAATGTCTTTTATATCTTTTTCTTTCCTCAGTACTTGAGCAAGTATACTTCTAACACAACATTAATTAAGAGCAGTGATAGTGGGCATCTTTGTCTTGTTCCAGACTTAGAGGGAAAGCTTTTAGGATTTCACAATTTTATATGATGTTAGCTGTAGGTTTTTCACATATACCCTTTATCATGTTGAGGAAGTTTCCTTCTCTTTTGCAGTGTTTTTATCAGGAAAGTGTGCTGTATTTTGTCAAATGCTTTTTCTGTGTCCATGTAGATGATCACGTGATTTTTTTCTTTCGGTCTATTTATGTGATGTATTACATTGATTGATTTTCTTACGTTGAACCATCCTTGCATACCTGGGATGAAACCCACTTGGTCGTGGTATATAATTCATTTTATGTGTTGTTGAATACAATTAGCAAGTATTTTGTTGAGGATTTTAGCATCCAGGTTCATTAGAGGGATTGGTCTGTAATTTTCCTTTCTTATGGCGTCTTTGTTTGGCGTTGGTATTAGGGTAATGTTGGCATCATAGAATGAGTTAGGCAATGTTCCTTCTATTTCTGTTTTTTGGAAGAGTTTAAGCAGGATTGGTGTTAGTTCTTTCTGGAATGTTTGGTAGAATTCCCTTGTGAAGAAATCTGGTCCTGGGCTCTGCTTAGTTGGAAGTTTTTTTTTTGTTTGTTTGTTTTTTTTAACTTTATTTTGTACATTTAATAACTGAAAATATAAACAATTAAAAACTAAAAAGTTTTTAAATATATACATTTCTCAATGAAATGTAATGGATACATATAAAAAATTTTTTTTGAATCAAACAATATGTTACACAATATATTTGTTTAATAGTAATGCATTCATACAGTATTTGTCCTTTTGTGTCTGGTTTGCTTCACTCAGCATAATGTCCTCCAGGTTCATCCATGTTGTCATATGCTTTATGACTTCATTTCTTCTTACAGCTGCATAATAGTCCATCGTGTGAATAGACCACAGTTTGTTTATCCATTCATCTGTTGATGGACACCTGGGTTGTTTCCAACTCTTGGCAATGGTGAATAATGTTGCTATGAACATCAGTGTGCAGATGTCGGCTCATGTCACTGCTTTCAGTTCAGTAGTGGTATTGCCAGGTTATGTGGCAAGGCTATATTCAACTTCTTTAGGAACTGCCAAACAGTCCTCCACAGTGGTTGTACCATCCTGCATTCCCACCAACAGTGAAGAAATATTCCTATCCCTCCACATCTTCTCCAACACTTGTAGTTCTCTGTCTTTTTAATAGTGGCCATTCTGATAGGTGTGAAATGATATCTCATTGTAGTTTTGATTTGCATTTCCCTAATCATGAGTGATGTTGAGCATTTCTTCATGTGTTTTTTTGCCATTTGTATTTCTTCTTCGGAGAAATGTCTATTCAAGTCTTTGGCCCATTTTTTAATTGGGTCATTTGTCTTTTTATTGTTGAATTGTAACAACTCTTTATATATCCTGGATATTAAACCCTTATCAGATATGTGATTTCCAAATATTTTTTCCCATTGAGTCGGCTGCCTTTTCACCTTTCTGACAAAGTCCTGTGAGGTGCAAAAGTGTTGAATTTTGAGGAGGTCCCATTTATCTACTTTTTCTTTCGTTGCACGTGCTTTGGATGTGAGGTCCAAGAAACCACCACCTACTACAAGGTCTTGAAGATGTTTCCTTACATTTTCTTCTAGTAGTTTTATGGTCCTGGCTTTTATATTTAGATCTTTGATCCATTTTGAGTTGATTCTTGTATAGGGGGTGAGATAGGGGTCCTCTTTCATTCTTTTGGTTATAGATACCCAGTTCTCCCAACACCATTTGTTGAAGAGACTGTTTTTTCCCATCAGCGTGGGCATGGTAGGTTTGTCAAAAACCAGTTGACTGTATAGGTGAGGGTTTATTTCTGGGTTCTCAATTCTATTCCACTGATCGATGTGTCTATCTTTATGCCAGTACCATGCTGTTTTGACCACTGTAGCTTTGTAATATGTTTCAAGGTCAGGCAGTGAAATTCCTAGTTGGAAGGTTTTTGATGATTGATTCCCTCTTTACTTGTGATTGGTCTGTTGAGTTCATCAATTTCTTCTTTCATCAATGCAGGCTGCTTGTGTTTCTAAGAATTTGTCCATATCCTCTAAATTATCCTTCTGGTTGGCATATGATTTTTCAAATTATCCTCTTATGATACTCTATTTCTGTGGGGTCAGTGGTGATATCCCCTTCCTCATTTCTTATTTTATGTATTTGCATCTTCTCTCTTTTTTTCTTTGTTAATACAGCTAAGGGTTTGTCAATTTTACTCATCTTTGAAGAACCAGCTTTTGGATTTGTTTATTTTTCTAGTGCTCTCTTATTTTCTATTTCATTTAATTCTGCTCTAATCTTTTTTATTTCCTCCTTTCTACTTCCTTTGGGGTTAATTTATTGTTCTTTTTCTAATTCCTCCAGGTGTGCAGTTAGATCTTCAGTTTTAGACCTTTCTTCTTTTTTGATATATGCATTTATGGCTATGAATTTCCCTCAGTACAGCTTTTGTTGCATCCCATAGGTTTTGATACATTGTGCTGTCATTTTTATTCATTTCAAGGCAGTTACTGATTTATTTTGTGATTTCCTCCTTGACCCACTGTTTACCTAAGCGTGTGTTGTTTAACTTCTTTATCTTTATGCCTAATCTGGCTGTCTGCCGCTTACTGATTCCCAGCTTCATTCCATTGTGGTCAAAGAAATTTCTTTGTATAATTTCAATCTTTCTTATTTCACTGAGAGTTGTTCTGTGGCCTAGCATGTGGTCTATTCTGAAGAATGATCCTTGTGCACTCGAGAAGAATGTATATCCCACTGTATTTGGTGTAATGTTCTGCATATGTCTATTAGGTCGAGATCCTCTAATGTATTATTCAAAGTCTTTGTTTTTTTATTGATTCTCTATCTAGATGTTCTGTCTAATGATGAGAATGGTGTTTTAAAGCCCCCACTATCATTGTAGAGGCATCAATTTCTCCTCTTTGTTTTTCCAATGTTTGCCTCATGTATTTTGAGGTGCCCTGGTTAGGTGCCTAAATGTTTATGATTGTTCTTTCTTCTTAATATATTACCTCTTTTATTTATGTATAGTGGCCTTCTTTGTCTCTTGCAATAGTTTTGCATTTAAAGTCTATTTTGTCCAATATTATTATAGCTACACTTACCCTTTTTTGGTTATTGTTTGCTTGTAAAACTGTTTTTCAACCATTCATTTTCAGCCTCCTTGTTTCCCTGAGTCTAAGGGGGTTTCTTGTAGACAGCATATAGATGGGTCATATTTTTTTATCCATTCTGCCAATCTGTGTCTCTTGACTGGAGAGCTTAACCCATTAACATTCAATGTTATTACTGTCAATGTAAGTAAATAAAATCTTTTAAAAAAAGAAAAGAAATATGATAGGGATTTTTGCAGGTTGAAAGGAAAAAACAGGAGAGAGAGAAAGTGTAAACAATTAAAAATATAAAAAGAGAAATAAAAACAACATATGGCATACATAAACCTAAAGAAAATATGACTATGCTTTTTCCTTTCATCCTGCAGAACTCCCTTTAGTATTTCTTTTTTTAAAAAAAAATTTTATTTATTTATTTATTTCTCCCCCCTCCCTCATTGTTTTGCACTTGCTCTCTGCTCTCTGTGTGTTCTTCTGTGTCTGTTTGTCTGCTATTTAGGCGGCACCGGGAACCAATCCTGGGACCTTCCAGAGTGGAGAGAGGCTGCTCAATCTCTTGTGTCACCTCAGCTCCCTGATTTGCTGCATCTTTCATTGTCTCTCTTCTGTGTCTCTTTTTGTTGCATCATCTTGCTGCGCCAGCTCTCCAGGCCGGCCAGCATTCCATGCAGGCTAGCACTCCTGCATGGGCTAGCACTCCGCATGGGCCAGCACTTTGCATGTGCCAGCTCTCCACTTGGGCCAGCTCGCTGCATGGTCCAGCTTGCTTTCTCACCAGGAGGTCCCGGGAATCAAACTCTGGACCTCCTATATGGTAGATGGGAGCCCAATCACTTGAGCCACATCTGCTTCCCATCCTTTAGTATTTCTTGAAGGGCAGCTTTCTTATTGACAAACTCTCTTAATTTCTGTTTGTGAATATTTTAAACTCTCCCTCATTTTTGAATGCCAGAATAAGAATTAAAAGGGGGGTAGAAAAAAATGAAATGAGAAACAAAATAGACAAAAATATATAGAATGAATTAAAAGGCCAGTATAATGAGAAGAAAGGAAAAGAAAAATAAAAAATAAAAAAAAGAAAGAAAACAGGAAAAAAAGAGAAAGAAATAAAGAGAAGAAAAATTGAAGACTAACAAAAAGAGGTGAATGAAAGAACAACAGAAAAAAGCATAGGTAGAAAAAAATCAGTAAAACGAAAAAAAAGGAAACAAAGGGGACACACAACAAACAAGAAACAATACAGCAGCGACTAATTTAAAAAAGGAGAAAAACAAAACAAACAAACAAACAAGGGAAAAGAGCCTTGCCTCTTAGACCCCTAAGGAGCTTCTCAGGCTGCTGATATTCATTAATCAATTGCCCTCTACAGGTTTCGAACCAGGTTTTAGCAAGTAAAATAAGGAAGAAAGAAAAAAAGGAACCCATTAAAAAAAAAAAAAAAAAAAGAGATCCAAGAAAAACTAATAGAAAAAGAATGTCTATATGTTCACTGTCATCAAGTATCAGCTGGATGCCTGATAATCCTATGGATCACTTCTCTAAGATGAGCTGGGAATCAAACGAGGGACCTCATATATGCAAGGCAGGAATTCCTCCACTGAGCTCAACTGTCTTTTTAGGTTAGTTAGCCTTTCAGAAAGCTATCCACCTCCTTTCCCCTGGGCAGGTTAGATTATGGCAGTTTGCCAGATCCTTGCTGATTAGGCTCCTATCTGTCCCTACCCCCTCTCTAATCTAATTCCTCTCTTTACCCAGGCAGCTGGGTATGACAGCCTGAGGAGATCCCCCCTCTTCTCTCCCCTTCTGGTCGGGGTCCCTTCTGAGATTCAAAGGGGGCTCAGCTGGCCAAACTTACCTCAAAGAAACCACTCTCCAACCTCCCAGACCCCTATTCCTCCCAGGTAATGCTCCCTCACACTCCCATTTGGAGGGTTCCACCTAGGCTATTTGCCCTGAGGGTGGAGTATATGTGCCCTTTCTAGCCACAGGGGTGAGCAATTCACAGTTTTCCTTTGGCTTTCTTATCTTTCCAGTATCCTCCTAGATGACTCAGAGCATCTTCTTGTTCTATATATATCCAAAGCAGCTCCTTTAGATAGGTCTCTGTCTTCTCTCTGCTTTTTTCATATATGTGACAGGGTCTGGTTCTGCCTACCTATTTTCATGCCATTTTCCCGGAACTTCCTGTTGTTGTTGTTTTTAGGGGGCACCGGGACCTGAACCTGGGACCTCCCATGTGGAAAGCAGGCACTCTATTCTTGAGCCACATCTCCTCCCAGAATAAGACTTTTTCAAATCTGCACCAGTTTTATAAATTAAAAATGGTATCTCAGTCTTGTTTTAATTTGCCTTTCTTTAAAATGAAATGACTTATTCACAATGTATGTTTATGTACCATTTAAATTTTTCCTGGGTATTGTCTATGTCCTTTGCCCAGTTTTACATTGGGATGGTAGATTTTTTTCCTAATCTGGACATTTTCTTTATTTATACCAAGATTATTTCTTCTTTCATATTTGTTGTGGGCATTTTTCTCAGTTTGCAACTTGTCTTTTATTTTGGATGCATGGAAGTTTTACAATGTCAAGTTTATTATTCTTATTCTTTGTGATTTATTCTTTTATTTGGCCATTGTGATGGTTGGTTTTATGTGTCAATTTGGCTAGGTTATTGTACCCTGTTATTTAGTCAAACACTAATCTAGATGTTGCTATGGAAAAATTTTGTAGATGTGGTTAACATCTACAACCAGTTGACTCTAGTAAAGATTACCCTCAATAATGTAGAAAGAAGAAGAAATTCTGCCTCAAGACTGCAGCATCCGCTCCTGTGGCCTGCCCCTACCGATTTGGGACTTGCCAGCCCACACACTTGCATACACCAATTCCTTGAAATAAATAAACACAAACAAATATATAGATGATAGTCAGACAGACAGACAGATAAATAGATATAGGTCTGTCTATTTATCTTACTGGTTATGTTTCTCTGGAAAACACTGACTAGTACAGTCAGTCTTTCTCTCTTCTAAAACTATTTCTTTGGGCCATGATGATGATTGATAAATTACCCCTGTATTAGTTTTCTGTTGCTGCTATAACAAATTGCCACTGTGCTTGGTGTTGGGGAGATAAAGAAAAATGTTACATCATCTTTGCCCTCAAGGTCAAAGGGAAAACAAGGTTCCAAATATTTTTGTCACGTTTTTAAAATAAAAAATAAGATCAAAAGTTCATGTTTTTCTTAACATATAATAAACTCATTGAGAATGTTGATTACATTACATTTGCTACATTTGTATTTGCATATGTATGTATATATACATTTATTTATCTATGTTGATAGATGCCACATATATTCTAAAAAGAGAATATAGTATTGGGATTAAGACAGGTTCATAGCCTGTCTCTGCCATGATCTTATATGAGTAGTTTAACTTCTCTGAGTCTCAGTCTCATTATTTGTAAATATGGGTGATGTATTAGTCAGCCGAAGGGCTGCTGATGCAAAGCACCAGAAATATGTTGGCTTTTATAAAGGGTATTTATTTGGGGTAAAAGCTTACAGTTATAAGGCCCTAAAGAGTCCAACTCAAGGTTATTTCCTCACCAAAATCCATTGCCACGTGTTGAAGTAAGATGGCGGGTGACCTCTGCCTGGTCTCTCTTCTTCCTTCTTCCTCTTAAGGCTTTGTGGGCCCACCTTCTTCTGATCTCAGCTGTAGGCTGGCATAGGGCTCATCTCTTTCTGGGCTCAGCTGCTCTCTTCTTTTCACAAGGTCAGCTGTAAACTATCAGGCAAATGGCTCATCTCTCTTCCTGGGGACATGATCAAGCTGACAAAGTTCTCAACTCTGGTATCAATGGAGATTTTCTCTTCCCGTGTGTATCTTCTATGCGTGTCTGTTCCTATCAGCCCACCAAGGGGATGGGAACTTAACCCTGAGTCACACCTTACTTGACTTAATCAAGTAAACATAAAATCTTTGAATTTAATACAATCAAAGGGTATCACACCCAGAGAAACAGACCAGTTTACAAACACATCCTTTTTTGGAATTCATAAATAATACCAAACTGCTACAGGTGATATTACTTATCTTACCAGGATTTTGTAAGGTTCAAATGAGATAATATATATAAATCACTTACAATGGTCTCAATTAATAAGTCCTCAAATGTGTGGGTAGAATCAGGATGAAGGTTAGGGTGGTTTCTTTGTATTGCAGAATGATTAAGAACACACGCTCTGCAGCTAGACTACTTGGATTAAATTCCCAGCTCTACCATTTACTAGTTGTGGGACTTTGGCTGTAAAATGGAGATAATAATAATAATTCCCACCTCATAGTGATGACACAAAAATTATATCAATTATATACTCTAGCACATGTCATACACTTAGAAGAGTGGCTGGCACCTGGTAAATGCTATATAATTGTTGGCTGCTATATTATAGATCTCCTTAAACTTATAGTGCCTCAAAGTAGGGTAGTATAATTATATTAGTTACATTAACTAAGACAGTTATATTAATTATATTAACTAAACATATAGTTCCTCAAAATGGAGTATTACAGCTTCTATTATGGTGTGTTATAATGGAAAGACTAGTGTCCTGGGCTGACCCACATTTATAAACAAGGCTGAACAAGGCATTGCTACTCTGTGCTGGTTTTTTCCTCCATAAAATGGCAACATTAATCTTTAACCTGCGATTCTTTTAGTCTTTCACACATTAAATACAGGTATCACAGTCAGACAGATCTAGCTTTCAATCCTGATACTGGATTTTACCTTAGGTTACTTAATATCTTTCTTTCCCTTATTTATATAAACAGATTTTTTTATTTAATGGAGAAAAAGCATCTCTATAGGTAGCTCCATAGTTCTGAAGGTGGGGGAGAGCTGAGTTTATATAGGAAAGTATCTCAACAAACAGTTTAGAAGTGCTAGTGGGGCCCTAAGAATGTGTATTGGAAGAAGAAAATTCAACTAAAAAGGTGGCTAAACTTTGCTTAAATAGAACTGTTTAAGGGATGAAGGAGCTGATGGGAGAGGGAAGAGAGGAAAAAGGGGGTGAGAGAACATGGCAGGAGCCTGTGCTCTGTGGAGAAAGATACCCAGTGGGAAGTTTAGGGTGAACAAATAAAGAACTTTTAGGAAAAGGAATGTCTAAATTAAATTCTGTGCTTGTATTTTCTCTCCTCAAGCCTTCGGTGAAGTCTGATACATCTACACATTTATGTAAGGGGTGAATGGAAATAAAGAGCCAGCAGATGGGAAGTGTAGCCTACCCAGAGCATCATATGAGAACGACTATGGATTTGGAATTGCAGGTAGTGACAAGCAGGAAGATGAATGGTGTCCAGAGAAGCGTCTCTTCCATTCCATAGTAGAGGGAGGCAGACTTAGAAGGTGGGAGGCTGTGGAAAATATTACAAATATCTATTTCCCAGTGTTGTAGTCAAGATTAACCATAAAGTGTCCTTTTCCTGGTTTGTTAGTTTTGCTTTCAATTGGTTCATTCAATAACTATGCACTGAATACCAACTACATGCCAGGCACTATTCCAGGTACTAGGGAGACAGCAGTGAACAGCACAGACAAAATCCCTGCCCACAGAATTTACTTTGGGGAAGTGGAGAGATGAAGAGATTTAAGGGAGAGTAAGCAATATAAAATATCATGTCATAGTTTGCTGGGGCTACTGAAACCAAATACCACAAACAGTGTGGCTTGAAATAACTGAAATTTATTGTGTCACAGTTTTAGAGGCTACAAGTCCAAACCAAGATGTTGGCAGGGCCATGCTTCCTCTGAAGCCTGTAGGGCTCTGGTGGTGGCTTGCCAGTGATCCATGGCACTATTTGGCTTGTGGCATAACTCAGTCTTTGCCTCCATCACATGGCTGTCTTTTCTCTTTGTGTTCAAATTTCTTCTCCTGATAAAGACAACAGTCATATTGGATTAGAAGCCACCCTAAACCAGTTTGGCCTCATCTTAACTAGTATCATCTTCAAAGACCCTATTTCCAAAAAAATTTCAAAATAATGAGACTGGAAGTTAGGATTTGACTATACCTTTGGGGGGGGGTTGCACAATTTCAATCCATAATACATCAGCTGGTAACAAGTGCTTTCGATCAAAATTAAGCAGAGAAGGGAAATAGGGAGTGTCAGGGCAGGTGTGTGGGGATGGGCAGTATAGATTTAAATAGGAAGGTACAGGGGACCCTCTCTGAAAAGATGAATCTGAGCAAAGACCTGAAGAAGTGAGGCAGCAAGCCCTGTGGCTATCTGGGAGAATGTTTCATTGGGAAGGAATAGTAAATGTGTCGAAGATCAACTAGGAGCTAGTAAGGCTTGAGTAAAATGAGCTAGGAGTGGGGAAGAGGTGTGCTGGAGAAAGCCAGGTGGTGCAGGGCAGGTTAGAGGTTCTGAACCCTGCACAGGAGCATTACGTGGAGAGCCTCTACTCAATGTCCCAACCTTGATTTTATAGGATCTTAGCACAGGTATTTTTTAAAAGATCCCCAGGTTATTCTAATATTTAGCCAAGATTGAGAACCTCTTTGTGGGCAATGGAAACAACTGAAAAACTTTTTCTCTGGAGGGGGAAGAGATGCTCTTAGAGGATTTTGAACAGAGGAGAGAGTGATATGTCGTGACCTAGACTTTAAGAGTATCCCTGGGGAAGCGGGTGTGGCTCAAGCGATTGGGCTCCCATCTACCATCTACCCATCTCCAGGGTTCAATTCCTGGGGGCCTCCTGGTGAAAGGCAAGCTGGCTCACGTGGCGAGCTGGCCTGTGCTCAGAGCTGACTCAGCAAGATGACGCAACAAAAACAGAAACAGAAGAGAGACAATAAGAAATGCAGCGGACCAGGGAGCTGAGGTGGCACAAGAGATTGGGCACCTTTCTCCCGCTCCAGAAGGTCCTAAGATTGGTTCTCAGTGCTGCCTAAAGAGAAGACAAGCAGACACAGAAGTACAAACAGAGAGCAGACAGTGAGTGCAAATACAACTGGTGAGTGGGGGCGACAGGTGAGAAATAAATAAATAAATCTTAAAAAAAAAAAAAAGTATCCTTGGCTTGAAAATGTATGCAATCCGATTATATCTGACGTATTTTTTTTAAACCACTTTAGGATCCTCTTGAAACAAGTCAGGATATAAATTAAAACAAATAAAACTATGTTAGTGCTCATGAAAGTGCCTGGAGCATGATATTTGCTAAATAAATGGTAGTGAATAACCATGTGTGTTTTGTATGCTGTGTGACTAAGGCATTATGCTTGGCAAAATTCTGTTTAATATTATTCTTCAGTTTATGACGGAAATTTATTGAGTGGTACCTAGTGAATTAAAGAAGAATATATATAGACAGATTGTGTTTCTGACGTTTGACTATTAGAATAATAGCATAATGCTTACCCTCAAAACCTTGTCTGAAATTAGAAATAATACCTATCTGTGATAAACTGTATCAAACCCTTGTAAGGATGATAAAAAGTAATGGAGAGAAAGGAAGTTAAATGTGAACATCTTGTCTATAGTGGGCTGAATGTCATTTACAGCAATTCTCTTGTGAAGTGTTTTATTGTCATGTAAATGATATGCCATTTTCAATCTGGCAGTTTTCAGGTTACTTCTTTTTTTTGCAAGAAAGAAAAGAAAAACATTCTGATTAATAATGAGAAATATTCTTTTCTGTTCAGGATTATTAGAAAAAATTATTGTAAAATGTGAGTTGCAATACACTGTTTCAAATATTAGTGACTCTGGGAACTCTAAAACTGAAATCCACCCACAGATTTCCAGAACCCAATATCCATATTCACCAAGAGAATTAGCAACCTTCTCAAATATGGCTAGATATCATTATTTCAGAACTGTATGTATTATGATCATTAGAAGAGAAATTAGAATAATAGAAAAAGGAAAAAGTAGATCTCCTTAGTATAAGGCTGGTAATGCAAACCCATGGTTAAAGCTATTTATGTTTCAAAATGCATAATTGAAATAAGTGGTAAATATAGTCAGTCTATGCAGAAAATCTTTATTTAACATATTTTCTCCCCTTTCACTTTTTAATGTTTTATTGTGAAAAATGTCAAGCACATAGAAAAGTAGAATAGTTCAATGAACTTCCATGTACCCATCACCCAACTTCAACAACTATCTAATAATCCTTATCTTGAAGTCAACTTTGTCTGATATTAATTTAGCCACTCCAACTTTCTCATGAAAAATTTGCATGGTATATTATTTTTCCGTCTTTTTCCTTTCAGCTTATCTGAGTCTTCATATTTAAAATACTTTTTTTTTTTTCCTGACAGCATTGTTGAGTTTTGTTTTTTAAAACCCGATCTCTTCTTTTTACATGGAGTGTTTAGATATTTATTGTTTTTAATGTAATTAACATTAGCTTTAAGTCTACCATTTTACTGCTTATTTTCTATTTGTTATATGTCTTATGTTCCTTTCCCCTCCTCTTTTGAATTAATTGAGTTTATGTTTTAGTATTCCATTTTATCTCCATTAATCGGCTTATTGGCTATATTGCTTTATTTTGGGAGGGCTGGTCTAGGATTTCCCATATTCACCTTTAACTTAACACAGTTTACCTTCAAATAATATGGTGCCACTTCACATATAATGAAGAACCTTGTAACAGTACACTTCTACTCCCCCCTCTCTTGTTCTTTGTGCTATTGTTGTCATACATTTTGCTTTTATGTGTTGTAATCCTCACAAAATATTGTTATTATTTTTGCTGTGAAGAGTCAATTATTTTTTAAGGAAAATTTAAAAAGAGGAAAATCTTTTATATTTATCCACATATTTAGCATTTCTGATTTTCATCTGGTACAATTTTCCCTCAGTCTGAATAACTTGCTTTCATACGTCTTGTAATACAAGCATTCTGGTGAATAATTCTCTCAGCTTTTGTTTGAAAAAGTTTTTATTCCATTTTCATTTATTGAAAGATGTTGTCACTGATTAAGAATTCTAGGTTGGCATTTTTTCTTTCAGTCCTGTAAAATCTATTTTCTTCTTGCCTGAATTGTTTCTAAAAAGAAGTGATCAGACATTCTTAAGTTTGTTCCCCTGTAAAGAATGTGTTTTTATTCTTTGCCTTCTTCTAAGATTTTTCTCTTTACCACTTGTTTTTAGCAATTTGAATAGATGGACTTTGGTGTGGTTTTCTTTCTGTTTATCCTGCATGGGATTTGTTGAGCTTCTGGGATTAATGGGTTTATAGTTTTCATCTAATTGGTAAATATTCTAGCCATTCTTTTTCAAATATTTTTTTTCCGGCTGCTCTCCCTTTCAGGAACGACAATTACATGTATATAAGTCTGCTTGGTATAACCCCACAGATCACTGAATTTCTATTTATTGTTTTCTTTCTTTTGGTCTTTTTTTCTCTCTCTCTGCTTCTGTAAGAATAATTTCTAATGTTATGCTTTCAGGTTCACTGATCTTTCATTCTAAAATGTCTAATCTGGTCTTAAGCCCATTCAGTGAATTTTTCATTTCAGATATTAACTTTTTCATCTCTCACAGTTCCAATTGTATCTTTTATATTTTTCTCCTCTCTCCTCATTATCTTCATGTTTTCTTTTAATTCCTCAAATATATTTAGATAGGTATTTGAAAGTCCTTTTCTGTAAATGCCATCAGTACTGTCATTTCTTGGTCTCTTTCTATTGACTCACTTGTCTTCTAGTTTATATACTACCTTTTCCTGCTTCACATGTTTAGTAAGTTTTCATTGGGTGCTGGGCATTATGAACTTTAAGTTTTGAGTGTCTGGATTTTTAAGTTTTTCTGTAAAAAGTATTGAATCTTGTTTTGACAAGCAGTTAACTTACTTGTAAATTAGCTTGATCCTTTGGAATCTTGATTTTAAACTTTGTTAAGGGGGTCTAAGGTAGCCTTTACTGTAGGGCTACTTTAACATTATCATCAAAAGATTATCCTCTAGGGTGTCTACCAAGTGCCTAAGGTGTTCAGTAAGGTCTTTCCAATTTTGCTGGTTGGAACTCAAATATCTTCTATCTCTATGTGAGCTCTGGGAATTTTTCAGCCTATAGCTTTTTTTTTTACCAAGTAGTTTTTTTACCAAGCCTTGTAGAATTTCCCCTTATGACTTTGCAGCTTAGTATTCAGAAACAAACTCAAGGGGACTCCTATGCAGACACCTTGAGCACTTTTTCTATACAGCTCTCTGCTCTAAGTCCTCTGAGTCACAAATTCATGCTGCCCAGTCTCTGATCTCTGTCTTCTCAGAGACTGCCTTGTTTTGCTTAGACTCCTTCCTGCTCCATAGTCAAGAAAGTACCTTCAGGTAGAAAACCAGGATGATCACTGGGCTTAAATAATTTGTTTCTTTTCTTGTATGGTTTACAATCTTGTACTTCCTGTTGTCAAATGTCTAAAAACAGATATAATAAGCTTCTTATATTTCATCCAGTTTTCTAGTTGTTTGCAATAGGAGGCAAACCCTGTACTAGTTACTCTTCATAGCTAGCAGAGGAAGTTTCAGCTTCAATAATTATCAGCTCATGGCCAGTTTTTTTGTTTTTGTTTTTTTAAAAGATTTTATTTATTTACTTTATCCATTTTAACCACCCCCTTCCCCATTTGCTGTCCATTCGCTGGGCAATTCTCTGTGTCTGTTTCCTGCCGTCTCTTCTCATCCTACTCCTCCGATGTAGGAGAGAGGTGTTCTGCTGCCTGCGCCACCTCAGCTCCTGGCTTCTGGAGCTTTCAGAGCATCTCGTCTTGTCTCTCCCCTATTACGTCATCATCCTGCTGCATGGCTCCTGGGGCCCGACAGCTCAGTGGCACACAGAGCCTGGCAGCCCATGCGCCTTCTATATATATATATATTTTTTTATTTTTTTATTTTTTTTATTTTTTTTTATTTTACTGGGAGGTCCTGGGGATCGAACCCAGGTCCCTCCACATGGCAGACGGATGCCCAACCATCTGAGCCACATCCGCCCCCTCATGGCCAGTTTTATTCCATCTATAACTCCACTTCTACTCCCCTTCCTAAATATCATATTATAGAAACTACCAGTTTTTAAATGATGGCTCACAGGATGATTGTAAACTCAAGTATGAGTGACTGGAATAGGAGTATCACTTGAAGGTTGATTTTGTGTCACAGATGCTAGAATGTGCAGCGTGGCCAACAATACCTTCATCTTGACTTGGAATCCATGGTTTAGCTTATAGTCAATAATGGTACATTTTGTTTTTTATTTTTAAATCATTGAATTCACACTCAACTCCACGTTATTGTAAAGCAACTTTATTGAACTGACATATATTTGGTTCTTCTTTTAGAAAACCCAATATACTGGTTTTGAATTATAGGTTCTTAATGTAGGTATCAATTAATGATTATCTAAAGGTTATATTCTTGTTACTTCTGCATGTAGCCTAATTGGTTAAATGGCTGTTTGGCAAGAAAATTTTAAAAGCTACTAATTCATCATTTTGACACCTATTATATGGGTATTATCCAAATTAAGACATTTTATTGGTTAATATTCCTCTCTTAACCATTTTAATTGCCTACAATAACTGAACTAAACATTTCTACACGTTAAAATTTCCCAAAGTGGTTTCAGAAGGCTACAGAATAAATACTGTAAATTGCACAAAGCCTTTAACATACTAGCCAAAACACTGACCTATAGTAAACACTTTACAAAAGCACAAAAGACTTGTATTTTCTGTCAATGGAAGTGATATTACAGTATGTGTTTCTCCTAGGAATGTGAATGGTGATGGTGTTAAAAAAACAATTTTTTTTTTTTTTTTTTTTTTGCTTTCTTAGTAAACTCAAGGGGTAGTATAATACAGGTACTAGTATTTTATGTTATTTTACTTTATAGGTGTAATAACAGCAATGAATGGAAAATTTTAAGAATTCACAGTATTCTTCCATTTCAGCACAAAACCACTTAGGCAGTATGGTGTAGTAACAAGATCACTAGAATTAGGTGATTTCAGTTTTAATCCTAACTACCAGAAATATACTGGCTTTGGATTATTCATCGTCATGAAGCCTATCAAAAGGAATTTTTTCTTTCCACATATCTGACACTCTTAACAGGAGAATAAAATTGCACCTGAGGGAATGAGTAGTTTAGTCACTAGAGACATGAACTGTACTGTGGGGCAAGAATGTCATCAGGGGTTTCATTTTCATGGCCAAGTCAGTGGTTCTCAACACTAAGCCCCAAAGTTGTGTTTTCGGTTGTTTTATTTTCTGGGTTTATTTGTGGCTTTCCTCCCCAAGTTAAAAAAAAATTTTAATTTATTTTAAAATTTACATACCATAAAATTCACTTTTTTTTCAGTGTACAAATCTATAAGGCTTGACAAATGCATGCAGTCAGATACTCACCACCACAATCGAGATTGACAGCAGTTAACATCTCCCCCCCAAATTCCTTCATGCTGCCCCTTCGTAATCAAACCCTCCCCCAAATCCCTACCTTCTGACAACCACGGATGTGTTCCTTGTCCCTATAGTGTTGTCTTTTCCAAAATGTCGCATAAATGGAATCATACAGAACGTAGACTTTTCAGACTCGCCCAAAGCCACTGCTTTATAACAGGTATTCTGTTATGCTCCCTTTACTATCTTGAAATAGAATCCACAGTAATGTAATCTACACTGTCACATATAATTTAAAAGTAGTGTTCTAATATATATAAGAGAAGCCAAAGAAAAGCAATATATAATAAAATAATATGTACCTCAAAATGACAATGCTTGAGCACAGCTGTTCCAGACCTAATGAAGTAATCAGATGATTGTATCTACTTTAGTGAAAGTCTACTTTTAAGGGAAGTAATATCAGAAACTATTCTGTACAGGAAGTCCATGAAAATGAAAAAAGCAGAGGTGTCATGATGTAATTTCTCCAAAATGTGAACAATTCCTTGTAAAGATCCAAACAAAAGCCAGTACAATCTTCCCTTACTATTCACAGTAGTAGCATTTCTGAAAAATTCTGTGTACATTAAAAACTGTGTTTATGTGTAAAATGGAGTTAGATTTCTAGGTTCAGATAATTATAAACATGGTTTCACCTACATAAATGTCCAATGGGGTAATCAAAAGATGTGTAGACAGCAGGATAATTCATGGGTGGTCCTGTCCTTTGCAGAGCAGCACATCTTCCATCCTTGACCTCTACCCTGTAAAAGCTCAAAGCACCCTTCAGTCAATATGAAAACCAAAAATATCCCCACAAATTTCTAAAATGCCTCTTAGTGGGTGGCTATGGGTAAAGGACCACTGGCCAGGGTAAAGTATCTCTCCTGCCATCTAGAACTCATCATGGCTCACTGTTCATCAATCTTCTGGTTACCAATTAAATTCCTCAGATACCTTCATACCACGAAAGGAATGCCTTGGAGTGCCAACATTTGTATTCTAGTTGCCAGAAATATATTTCTCATCTTATATAGAAAATAACTTACCTTTTTGTTTCATACCAGTTCTGTTTTGAGTTTGTTTAGCCTGAAATAGTCTCTGAGATCATGATTAACTTGGAGGCAACAAAACTGAGACTTGATTTTGTGTTACCTCTGCCATGGTATTGTCCTCCCCATAGGTCTTACTTTCACAATTAGCAGATCTCCCTTGATGAAATTTTGAATGTGTCCTTACCAAAATTCAGGATTGCATATTTTGTAAGACAAAGGTTACTTCAGGGACAAATTCTAGCCAGCATTTATTTGAATGAAGCCAGTCACATAATCTGGTATCGTTTGTTTTGATTATTCTCATGAAAGGAAAGAAAATATATCATCTTCAGGTGGACCAAGGCAAGATGCCTCAGGAAACTTGAATATTCTCAAAGATGAGTGCAAGATGGAAGAATTCAACTTTTATTGTGGATATCAATAATTGATAAGGCAAATTTCATAATATATCTTTATAAAGTCCTTGGTAAAAGTTTTTAAATTATAAAGATGATTTTTTAATTCTATGAGTAGACTTTCTGGAGCCACATTGCTTTCTTAAGATTCCAGTTGATGCTGCTAGGGTTGCAAGGATGATGAAGCTAGGTGGAAATGTCCATTGTTTGTTGATGGTAAGGTTTCTATTACAATATCTAAAGGGCAGAGCAAAAGCTTTTTGGGAAAGTTATATGGGCACATATAAATTAATGATAAATGTCTAAGGCATTCATACCATTGGAACAGCTTGGGTAATGAATAAATTTTCACAGACTTCCTGTACTGATTTGGAAAAAACTAGTAAGTTACAAGAGGGAAACAACAATAAGCCATTTGGATTCAAACATTGCATTAACTCTTTCAATATATATTTAATAGACCCTCATGAAGTACCTATTATATTTCAGGTACCTTAATGTCAAAAGTATTTCTTAAACTGAAGCTGAACCAAAACAGCTAATTTAAAAAAATGTCCTCAAATACATATGGGAGGAGGATGGGGTGGGAGGAGGCTGTATCGAGTCCATAGTCTGTATTCTTTCCATTACTCTACATCGTGTCCCAAATGGTACTAAGATACCAAGAGATGGTGAAATTTTGTGGATTCTATAAAAGTGTTGTCAGCAAGACTCCAGTGTTCAATTCCTTTGTATTCTTGCAAAAATGTGGAAGGTCTTTGTAAAACTTGACTTTGTCAAGCTTATTGATAGCTGAACTTTCATAATGTTATTGCAGAATCCATAACAATCATCGTCATTGGGGTACATGAAGTTTTGATTCATCTCTTCACTTTAAAAGGAAACCAATAACATTTCTCAAACAAAATGATATAGCTTTATAACTTTTTCTTCTTAATATATGTTTATTATAAAAGACTCAGACAATACAACCAAACAATATGAAGAAGAGAGTGAAAATCTTGAGTACTTAACTACACAAATTTAATCACTTTTAATATAAGCAGTGTCCAGATTTACACCAAATATATTAACACATATAGATATATTTTAAGTCACACTGTAATCACCATCCTTTTTATACTTCCTTTTTTCAATCAAAATAATGGCAACCTCTTTTGATGTCAACAAATTTGGATACCGTTTTAACTTACAGTTTGGCATTATTGCATGTTAAATTATTCAGTCTTGATGAGCATTGTCTCTAGTTCTTCAATATTGTAAATGCTTTGCCAAGAAGATTCTTACTGTCATAAACTTTATACATATATATTTATGTCATAGGTTCTCAGAAGAAAAAAAATCTTGTTAAAGAGTATGCCCATCTAAAACGTCAATACAAAATGCTATCTTGCTTTCTGGAAAGACTGCACCAGTTTATACAATCAACAACAGTGAGTGTTGGTAATTAGTGAATGAAGCCAGTCACATAATCATTGCTTTAATTTGAATATCTTTTAAAATGTTAATTGACCATAGTTTTTCATTTATTTTTTCTTATGAATTCTCTGGAGCTTAGCCCATTTTTCTATTGGGATATTTATCTCCTTTTTAAATTTTGACAAGAATTGCCTTATATTAGGGATTTTTCACCCAATATCCCCCCTCCTGGGATATTGTTTCTTGTATTTTTCTGCTGCCCTTTAACTTTTTTATGGTTTCTTCTGGTTTGATATTTTTGTTTAGAAAGCTGGCCAAATTTCTCACCTAAAATTTTTTTCTAGAATGTTTACAAGCCATCACACTTTCAGGATTTTTTTTCCTAAATGATATACAAACTAGATGTCTTCACCACACCCCTCAACTTTTTGCCATCCCTCAGTCTCACCAGTCAGACAAAGAGTCAGAGAAAGAAAGAGTGAGGGTTACTTCGCGGTGGTGGCAGTCATATTCCTATTGACACCAAGCAACTCTGTCAAAAGGGTAGGTGAGAATGGTGTGCCCACTCCTGCTCTAGGCAAAATGGCCTCATCAAGCAATATATCAAAATTGTCTTGCCCCATTTTTTGTGGTTCATTCTGAATTAAGCTTCTTCACAGAGTATTTTCTAATGAAAAGGAATTTTCCAGTGCTTTAGGGGTCTGTATTCTAGGATTCGGATATAACATTCTGAAAGGAGGGGGTGGAAAACTAGAAGTCAGATTAGCTAAGAAGAAAGCCCTCCTACTTCTCTGTCCTGAGAATGGCCTCAGACCTATAGACCAGGGGGCAGCTTGGCTTTCAGGCTTCACCTAGTCTTAGCTATTCAGACCACCACTACTAGCACTCATAAAATACCAGCTAATATTGGGGCTTTGCAATTTACAAAGTGTTTTCACATGAATTATGTAGTTGTTGAATCAACACATTTACATTCTGAGTTCTGTAGTTCTTAAATCTCTTGCCTGTAGTTATTAAATAAGAAACTACGTTTGTATTCTGAGTTCCTATCCAGCTCTCCTGTCTCTTCCTGAGAGAATCACATTCCCAGATGGACCTACCCCTGCCCACCTTGCAGTCAAACTCCTTCCTACTTCATTCCTCAAGGCCTTCCTTCCTGACACAATTTCTTGTATCTTATCAGAGGATGTTTTTCCAGACTGAGAGAAAATTTAATAACAGATTTAACTAGGCCCTGACTCTTTAGTAACTTAAAAAGAACATGTCATTAGCAGTGCCATGTAGTGACAAGGATGTGGAGTTAGGAATTAAACTTGCCTTAGGTTGTCCCTTGGCTCTGTGTGTATTAGCTGTGTAACCTTATACAAGTTATCTAACCTCATTGAACCTTCAGTAAAAATTATGTATAATCATTTCCTGACAGAACTTTTGTGAGGAGTAAATTGATAGAATCAATTCCTTCACATATAGTAGTTATTCACAAAACATAAGAGTCAGTTTGTCAGGACTTCTATGACAAAGACCACACAATGGGTTGACTTAACAACAGGAATTTATTGGCTCACAGTTTTGGAGAGTAGAAGTCCAAAACCAAGACGTCAGCAAGGCCTTCCTTTCACTCTGATGTCTGTAGCATTCTGGTACCAACTTGCTGCAATCCTTGGAGTTCCTTGGCTGGCATCTCTGCCTCCCCTCACATAGCCATCTCTCTTCCCTTGTGTCTGCTCTTCTGGTTTCTACTAACTTCCAGTTTCTAGAGTCTCTGGCTGCATCCCTAAATCCCTCGTTAATAAAGCCTCCGTGAATACAGATTAAGGCCAGCCTTCCTTCAGTTTGGCTACACCTAAATAGGATCTTAGAAGATCTTATTCATAAATGAGTGCACACCCTAACTGATAATACATCTTCAAAGAGTCCTGTTGACAAATGAGTTTACACCCAGAGGAATGTGTATTAAGATTAAGAACATGTATTTCAGGAGGCGGCTGTGGCTCGATCAGTGGGGCTCCCGTTTACCATATGGGAGGCCGCGGGTTCAGTTCCCGGGGCCTCCTGTTGAGAGCAGGCCCTCCCGCACAGCGTGGTTGGCTGGCCCAGCGAGCACAAGCAGCAAGGGGGGGATAAATGAATAAATAAATAAAATCTTTAAAAAAAAAAAAAAAGAACACGTATTTCTTTGGGTTGCATAATTCAAACAACCATAATTAATATCCTTTGTTCCTTCCACAAGAATCCATTTCTATTATTTTAACAATAACTTTAAATAGTTTAATCAATGCATTTTCTTATAGAAATGTTAGAAAATACAAATAAGCAAATAAAATGAAAATAAATGAATTCCAGGAAGAGAGTGTTGGAGTAGGCAGGGAGGGCTTAACTCTCTCACAAAAACAATGGAGAAAGGGCCAACAGCTGTCCAAGGGACAAGCTTTGGGGGTCAGCAGACCAAGACAGTACTACACAATTCCCAGGAGGACAAAGAGAAGAACCTGAAACAGAAAACGTGAGTTACCAAAGCCCTGCAGTGACTGGGCTTGCCCCACCTTCAAGATATTAAGCAGGGATAAAACCAGTAGTTCACTGCAACTGACTGAGAGGGGAACAGAGAACTTCCTCCCTGTCCTCTGTTACAAGGGAAAAGGGGGGGGGGACACTTCTCTTAAGTGAATTTGCCCAGCAGAACCCACTTTGAATCTTTCCTCTGGCCAGATCAAAACACAGGAAAGTAGAGATTGAAAGAAACACCGCTGTGGTAAGGTGCACTAGAGAGCACCATCTGCTGGCCAGTCTGGAAATTGCATGGAGAAAAACTGCTTTTAGATCTCTTTTAATCCAAACTCCTGGAAGAAAATCTGAACCCCATTAGTGAGTCCTTGGCCCAATTTTGATAACTTAAACTGGGCAATTTTAAAGACTTAGAATAAAATTTTTAAAAAAAGAAAAAAGGGGAAAAAAGACTTAGAATAAGTTGAACCAGATATCAAAGAAGAGCAATAAAAATGAAACAATAAGCAAGAGAAAGAAATTGGCCATCAGAGTAAATTCACAAACATATTCAGGTGCCTAGACATCAGCAAAAAATTACAAGCCATACTACGAAAAAGGAAGAGATGGTCCAACCAAAGGAACCAACCCAATATCCTGAAGAGATACAGGATTTAAGACAATTAATCAATGATTATCATGCAAATCTCCTAAGTCAAGTCAAAGAATTGAAAGAAAATATGACTAAAAGATAAAGGATATTAAAAAAACACTGGGTAAAGATAAAGAACAATTGAAAAACTTCCAGCCAAGAATCTTATAGCCGGCAAGATTGTCTTTCAAAAATGAGGGCGAGTTTAGAATATTCACAGATAAACAGAAACTGAGAGAGTTTGTAACCAAGAGACCTGCTTTACAGTGATTACCAAAGGGTGTGCTACAGCCTCAAAAGAAAAGACAGGAGAGAGGGGCCTGGAAGAGAATCTAGAAATGAAGATTATATCAATAAAAATAACTAAAAGTGTCAAAAGAGTGGTGAAAATAAACTATGACAGAATAAACCCAAATATTCAGTAATAAACTTAACCAACAATGTAAAGCACTTGTATTCAGGAAACTACAACTTATTGTTAAAAGAAACTTTTTAAAAAAGACCTAAATAATTGGAAGGACATTCCATGCTCACAAATTGGAAGACTAAATATCATTAAGATGTCAATTCTACTCAAATTGACATACAGATTCAATGCAGTCCCAATAAAAATTCTACCAGCATTTTTAAAAATAAATGGGAAACACAATTATCAAGTTTATTTGGGAGGGTAAGGGGTCCTGAATAGGCAGCAACATCTTAAAAAGGAAAAGCAAAGTTGGAAGACTCACTTTCGGACTTTAAGTCATATTACCTTGCTACAGTGGTAAAAACAGCATGGTACTGGCATAAAGACAGACACCTAGACCAATGGAGCCAAACTGATGGTTCAGAAAAAGACCCTCATATCTATGGTCAAGTGATTTTTACTACCCTGTCAAACCCACCCAGCTCAGGCAGAACAGTCCACTCAACAAATGGTGCTGAGAAAACTGTATATCCATAGTAAAAGAAGGGAAGAGGACCCCTAGCTCACACCTTACACAAAAATCAACTCAAAATGAATCCAATACCTAAATATAAAAGCAAGAACCATAAACCTTCTAGAAGAAAATGTAGGAAAATATCTTCAAGACCTGGTGGTCAGTGGCGGATTCTTAAAGGAGATAAGAGGAGAACTGAGATGGACTACTTATATTTAATGTATGTAGAAGTTTTAATTAGCTTTACTGTAAAAATGTGGAAATGTACAGAGTTGATGGTAACACATTATAGTGAGTAACAGTTGGTTTATAAATGAGAATGTGGCAGAAAATGGTAGTCTAGGGATGTAAATGCCAATTGACAGAAAGCTAGAGAATAATCTAGGATTGAATAGTACAGTAAACCCAGAGGTGGATGAGAATTGTGGTTGATAGTACAGATGCAAGAATGTCCTTTGTGAGCTAGAACAGATGTACATCACTATTGCAAGGTGGTGGGATGGAGAAGCATGGGAAAAATACAACTGGAGTGACCTATGGACTGTGGTTAACAGTAATAATGTAATATTCTTGCATCTATGCCAAAGATGTACTGTGTTGATAATAGGGGAATATGGAAAATGTATTCCAAATGTACGCTGTGGACCAGGTAATAATCGGATGATATTATCTCATAATCTGTAACAAATGTTCCATCACAGTGTGTTGTGTTGATAGAGGGGTGTTGTTTGGGAATTCTGCACATGTGCATGATTGTTTTGTAATTTATAATTTCTGTCATAAAAATATATTTAAAAAATAATAGAGTAGGTTGGGGGGGAAATACACCAAATGTAAGATAAGGACTATAATTAGTAATAAGATTTTGACAATATTCTTTCATAATTTGTAATAAATGTCTCAGGACAATACAAGGTGTTGGTGGAGGGTTGATATATGGGACCCCTGTACGATGTTATGAATGTTTGCTTTGTAAGTTTACAAGTTTAACTATACACTTATTGTTTATGTGTTTTCATGTATAAATAATACAATAATAATAATGATAGGGTGGGTTGGGGGTAAATACTTTGGTTAGTAGTAATATTTTGAGGATGCTCTTTAATTATTAGTTAAAAATGTTTAACAACAATGCAAAGTATTATTAGTAGGGTGAGGTATGAGAGCCCTATATGATGTTATGTATGATTGTTTTGTAAGTTCACAAGTATTGCTATACACTTATTGTTTATGTAGTTCATGTATGAGTGATATACTGCAATAAATTTAAAAAAAAAAAAAAAAAAAGGATTCAGGAGCTAATGTGAAAAGGCTCCCAATGGCCAATACTTGGATAATTTAAGCAACAAAATAAATATAATAGTAATGGATTATAACCCATAGAATGAAAAAAGCATCAATGGGTTCATAATGATATAAATAAAAATGGAATATTTAAATACATGCGGAATAAGTAAACACTCCTCCTTACAGTAGAATTCCAACCAATTGATGTGAAGGAATGATGGGATTAGGAAACAACACAGTAATAACTGCTTCAGGTAAGAATCATCAATGGGTGGTAAAATTAGCAGGCGAAAGTATAATGAAAAACTGGATATTTACATAGTCGCAAAGTATCTCCCCTCAAAATACTTACTATTTACAAAGGGGAAAACAGTAACTTTACATTGGAGAAACTTGATGGACATCACCCTAACCCAGGGGTTCTTAACCTTTTTTTGTTCCACAGACCCCTTTGCCAGTCAGGTGAAAACCATGGACCCCTTCTCAGAATGTAGCAGCCAATAGTTTTATGACACACCCACACTAACATGTCCCCACAAGAATAGTGTTTTTTGAATTTTCAATTCAAGCTCATGGACCTCCTGAAATGATTCCACAGACCCCTTGGGGGTCCATAGCCCCTGGTTAAGAATGCCTGCCTTAACCAAATGATTGAACTTAACATCACCAGTAACTGGACAAATTGATGTCAGGTGCTTCTGATTTGATGCCCTTAGAAGGACACAAGATACTTCTGTGATATTCTTTCCGAAAAGGCATAACCTAAAGTTAAAGCATGAGGAAACTTCAGGCAAACCCAAATTAAAGCACAGCCTACAAAATAACTGAACAATACTTCTCAAAAGTGCCAAGGTCATAAAAGACAAAGAGAGACTTAAAAACTGCTCCAAATTAATAGACTAAGGAGACATGAAAATTTGATGCATCATGCAATCATGGATTGGCTCCTGGACCAAAGAAAAAGATATTTTTGGGACAAGTGGTGAAATTTGAATGAGGACTTTAAATTAAATAATAATATTGCACCAATATTGATTTCCTGATTTTGATAATTGTACTTTGGTTATGTAAAAGATGTAAACATTTAGGAGAGATGAATGAAAGGCATAAGGAATTCTTTACACTATTTTTGCAACTTTTTTTCTACATCTGAAATTATTTCAAAATGGAAGGCAAAATAAAAGGTTTAAAAATTTTTAAAAATTACATTAGAGGCACCTAAGAGCTGATGTGAATTGCTTAAAGACAGAATTAGTGATTTGAAGACAGAACATCCAAACTGGAAAAGATAGAAGAATAGAAAGAAAAGAGAATGGGAAAAAAAGAACAGGGTCTCAGGGAATTGAATGACAATGCGAAATACACAAACCTATACATTATTGGTGTCACAGAAGGAGAAGAAAATGGAAAATGGACAGAAAGAATAATTGAGGAAATAATTACCCAAAACTTCCCAATCCTTGTGAAAGACATAAATATAAATACCCAAGATGGACAACGCACCCCAAACAGAATAAATCCGAATAGACCTATCCTTAGACACCTACTATTCAGAATAACAAATTTCAGAGATAAAGAGATGATTCTGAGAGCAATAAGAGAAAAGCAAAGTATCACATACAAGGGGACCTCAATAAGATTAACTGCAAACTGCTCATCAAAAACTATGGAGGGGAGAAGAAAGTGGTATGACGTATTTAAGATACTGAAAGAGAAAAACTGCCAGCCAAGAATTCTGCATCTGGCAAAACTGTCCTTCAAAAATGAGGGTGAGTTCAAAGTCTTCACAAAACTGTTAGAGTATGTTACCAAAAGACCAGAATTACGAGAGACACTAAAGGGAGTGCTGCAGCATGAAAGGAAAAAACAAGGATGAGAGAATTGGAGAAGAGTATAGAAATGAAGATTATTCGAAGGGCAAATTAAAGGGTAAAAAGACAGACAATAGTAAAATATGACAATAGAAAGCCAAAGGACAATATGGATAAAATAAGTAATGGCTTTATAGTAATAACATTGAATGTTAATGGCTTGAACTCCCCAATCAAAAGATATGGACTAGTGAATATTCTTGCTGTCCTGATTTTGTGATAATCAGGGTAGGCTAAACATTTGCTATTTTAGAAACCATGCATGTGTCCCCAGACTTAGTTTTTCTCCCTAGGTCTGGTTTTTAGAATGCTGGTGATAAACTAAGCCTGATTTATTATATGACCATCCTGTATGGGAAAAGACTGTAACTTTGGGTATCTTTTGTTAACCTAAAGAGATATAGCAGGAGGACGGATGTGGCTCGGGTGGTTGGGTGTCCATCTCCCTTATAGAAGGACCTGTGTTCAATCCCTGGGACCTCCCGGTAAAAAGAAAAAAAGAAAAATATAGAAGGCACGTGGGCCATTAGGCCCCGTCCGCGGGTCCGCCACCGGGCCCCGCGAGAGGGTGAGCCATCAGGCCCCGTGAGCCATGCAGCAAGATGATGATGTAACAGGAGAGTGACACAAGACGAGATGCACTGAAAATCCAGGAACTAAGGTGGCACAGGTGATAGGACGCCTCTCTCCCACATCGAAGTTTCCGAGGATCGAATCCCAATGAAGACAGGAGGAGAAGGATGAGAAGAGAGGGCAGGAAAGGGACACAGAGAGTTGCCCAACGAATGGACATAGAAACAGCAGAAGCGGGTAGGGGCAGTAAAAATGAATAAAAGTAAATAAATAGATAAATAAATCCTTAAAAAAATGTATAGGGGAGGAAGATATGGACTACAGTTAGTAGTGATACTTTGACGATGCTCTTTCATGATTTGTTAACAATTGTTTCACAACAATGCAGGGTGTTTCGGGGGGGGGTGGGTGTGATGTGTGGGAGCCCTGTATGATTTTATGCGTGTTTGTTTTGTAAGCTCATGATGTTTACTGCACACTTATAGTTTATGTATGTTCATGTATGAATGATATACTTCAATAATTTGTTTAAAAAAAGATATGGACTGATGGAATGGATAAAAAAATATGAGCCATCTACATATTGTCTACAAGAAACTCAACTCAGATGTAAGGACACAACCAGGTTAAAATGGAAAGGTTAGAAAAAGATATCCCATGCAAATAGTAAACAAAGAAGAGTTGGAGTAATGATACTAATATCAGGAAAAAATGGGTTTTAAATGCAAAACTTATAAGGGGTGAAGAAGGTCATTATATACTAATAAAAGGGAAACAAAAAAGAAAAAACAAAAAAGAAAAAAAAAACAAATAAAAGGGGCAATTCACCCAGAAGAAATAACTATACTAAATATTTATGCACCTAACCTGAGTGTCCCAAGACACATGAGGCACACACTGGCAAACTGAAGGGAGAAATAGATGTTTCTAGAATAATTGGAGACTTCAATACATCACTCAGTATTGGATAGAACATATGGACAGAGAATAAATAAAGAAACAGATAGCTTGAAAACATGATAAATGAACTAGACCTAACAGACATCTATTGAGCATTGCACCCCAAAACAGCAGGATATACATTCTTTTCAAGTGCTCATGGATCCTTCTCCAGGATAGACCATATGTTGGGTCACAAGCAAGACTCAAAAAATTTAGAAAGTTTGAAATTATACAAAACACTTTCTCTGATCATAATGTAAGGAAGCTGGAAGTCAATAATGGATGGAAAAAGGGAAAATTCATAAATATATGGAGATTAAACAACACACTCTTAAATAATCAGTGGGTCAAAGAAGAAATTGCAAGAGATGTCAGCAAATATCTTGATGAATGAAAATGAGAACATAACATATCAAAACCTATGGGATACCACAAAGGCAGTGCTGAGAGGGAAATTTTTAGCCCTCAATACTTACATTAAAAAAGAAGAAAGCTAAAATAAAAGACCTAACTTCACACCTGGAGAAACTAGGAAAAGAAAAGCAAACTAATCCCAAACCAAGCCGAAGGAAAGAAATAGTAAAGATCAGAGCAGAAATAAATGAAATTGAGAACAAAAAAACAATAGAGAAAAAAAAAAGTTGGTTCTTTGAGAAGATCAACAAAATTGATAAACCCTTAGCTTGACTGACAAAGAAGTAAAGAGTGAAGACACAAATAAATAAAATCAGAAATGGGAGGGGGATATTACCACTGACCCGGCAGAAATAAAAGAGGTCATAAGAGAATACTATGAACAACTGTATGCCAAAACACTAGATAATGTAAGACAAAATGGCCAAATTCCTAGAAACACACAAGCCACCTACACTGGCCCTAGAAGAAATAGCAGACCTCAACAAACCAATAACAAGTGAAGAGATTGAAACAGTCATCAAAAACCTCCCAAAAATAAAAAGCCCAGGACCAGATGGCTTTACAGGTTAATCCTACCAAGCATTCAAAGACTATCTAATACTAATCTTGCTCAAGCTCTTCCAAAAAATTGAACTGGATGGAATGCTACCAAACTCATTCTATGAAGCCAACATCACCCTAATACCAAAACCAGATAAAGATACTACAAAAAAAAAAAAAAAAAAAGAAAATTGCAGACCAATATCCCTAATGAATATAGATGTAAAAATCCTCAACAAAATACTTGCAAACTGAATCCAAAAGCACACTAAAAGAATTATACACCATGATCAAGTAGGTTTTATCCCAGGTATGCAAAGGTGGTTCAACACAAGAAAATCAATTAGTGAAATAAACCACACTGATAAATTGAAGAAGATAAATCACATGATCCTCTTGACTGATGCAGAAAAGGTATTTGACAAAATATAGCATACTTTCTTGTTAAAAACACTCCAAAAGATAGGAATAGAGGAAGCTTTCTCAATATGGTAAGTGCATA
This sequence comes from Tolypeutes matacus, assembly GCA_026826555.1. Taxonomy (NCBI): domain Eukaryota; kingdom Metazoa; phylum Chordata; class Mammalia; order Cingulata; family Chlamyphoridae; genus Tolypeutes; species Tolypeutes matacus. Next base: position 11,754,525 of record JAKSZT010053801.1, on the reverse strand, counting down.
TATGAAAAACCTACAGTTAGTATTGTACTTAACAGTGAAAGACTGAAAGCTTTCCCACTGAGATCAGGAACAAGACAAGAATGCCCACTGTCACCACTCTTATTCACTATTGTGCTAGAAGTTCTAGCTAGAGCAATTAGGCTAGACAAAGAAATAAAAGGCACCCAAATAGGAAAGGAAGAAGGAAAACTTTCACTATTTGCTGGTGATATGATCCTATATCTAGAAAATCCTGAAAAATCCACAACAAAGTTACTAGAACTAATTGATGAGTTCAGCAAAGTGGCAAGATACAAGATTAATATGCAAAACTCAATAACGTTTCTATACACTACTGATGTGTAATCAGAGGAGGAAATCAGAAAAAATAATAGTAGCTAAAAGAATCAAATATTTGGGAGTAAATTTAACCAAGAACATAAAGGACCTGTATTCAGAAAACTACAAAACATTGTTAAAAGAAACCGAAGAAGAATTAAATAACTGGAAGGACATTCAACATTTTGTGTTCATGGATCGGAAGACTAAATATTATTAAGATGTCAATTCTACCCAAACTGATTTAGAGATTCAATGCTAGTCCAATAAAAATCCCAACAGCCTTTTTTGCAGAAATGGAATAGCCAATTATCAAATTTATTTGGAAGGGTAAGGGGCCCGGATAGCTAAGAATGTTTTTAAATGTTTTGTTTTGTTTTTATTTATTATCCCTCCCTTGCTGCTTGTCTTCCTTTGTTGCGTGAGCACAGGATATCCTTCACCGGAGGCCCCGGGGATCAAATCCAGGGCCTCCTATATGGTAAACGGGAGCCCAACCAATTGAGCCACAGCTGCTTCCCAAGAATATCTTTAAAAAGAAGAAAGAGTTTAGAGGACTCTCACTTCCTGACTTTAAAGCATATTGCTTAGCTACAGTGGTAAAAAACAAACAAACAGCATGGTACTGGCATGAAGACAGAAAGATTGACCAATGGAACGGGATTAAGAACTTAGGAATAGACCCTCACATCTACAGTCAAGTGATTTTTGACAAGGCTATCAAGCCCACCCAGCTGGGCCAGAGCAATCTATTCAACAAATGGTGCTGGGACAACTGGATTGCCATATCCAAAAGAAAGAAAGAGGACCCATATCTCACACCTTATACAAAAATTACCTCAAAATGGATCAAGGATCTAAATATAAAAGCGACAACCATAAGCCTCCTAGAAGAAAATGTAGGGAAACATCTTAAGATCTTGTGGTAGGCATCAGTTTCTTAAACCTTACACCCAAAGTATGAGTAACAAAAGAAAAAATCAATAATTGAAACCTTCCCAAAATTAAACACTTGCACCTCAAAGGACTTTGTTAAAAGCCTGAAAAGGCAGTTGACTCACTGGGAGAAAATATTTGGTAATCACATATCTGATAAGGTTTTGATATCCATGATATATAAAGAGATCATACAACTCAACAATAAAAAGACAAAAGACCCAATTAAAGAACAGGCAAAAGACTTGAAAAAGCAATTGCTCAAAGAAGAAATACAAATGTTGAACATTTTTTCATGTGTTGTTTTTTTTTTTTGCCATTTGTATTCATTCTTTGGACAATTGTCTTTTCAATAAGATGGTGCAGCAAGATGGTGCAACAAGGTGATGTAATAGAGAGACACAGTGAGGAAACACAATGAGAGACACAACAAGCAGGGAATGGAGGTGGCTTAAGTGATTAAGTGCCTCCTTTCCACATGGGAGGTCCCAGGTTCGGTTGCTGGTGCCTCCTAAAACGAAGACAAACAGAGAGCCGACAGTGAGCACAAAACAATGAGGGGGCGGAGGAAAAATAAATAAAATAAATCTTAAAAAAAAAAAAACACAAAAAAACTACAATGAGATACCATTTCACACTTATTAGACTGCCCACTATTAAAAAATCAGAAAACTGTAAGTGTTGGAGAAGATGTGGAGAGATAGTAATGCTTTTTCACTGTTGGCGGGAACGTAGAATGGTACAGCACTGTGGAGGGCTGTTTGGCATTTCCTAAGGAAGTTGAATATAGACCGGCCATGTGACCTGGCAATATCATTACTAGGTTTAAACCCAGAAGAACTGAGAGCAGTGACATGAACAGACATCTGCACACCAATGTTCAGAGTGGCCTTATTCACGATTACCAAAAGTTGGAAACAACCCAGGTGTCCATCAAATGATGAATGGATAAACAAATTGTAGTGTATACAAACGATGGAATAATATGCAACGGTAAGAAGAAATGAAGTCATGAAACATATGACAACATGAATGAACCTGGAGGACATTGTGTTGAGTGAAGCAAGCCAGATACAAAAGGACAAATATCTTATGATTGCACTATTATGAACTAAAGATATTGTGTAAGCTCATGGAGTTAATAATTAGAATATAGGTCACCAGAATATAGAATGTGCATAGAGAATGGAACTCTGAGGGTTAATCTGTGCAGAACTAGTAAAAAGGTTGTAAATCTTTGGAAATGATTAAAGCACATCATAGTGTTTGTAAGTAGCAGAGCTACTATATGGGCATAACAGTTGTTGAAAGGGTAAGTCTAAGGTCATGTATCTTAATAAAAGGAAAGCTAAAAAATGTAACATGGGACTGTATAACATAGTGAAACCTCAGGTAAAACATGAATATGGGTGATATTGCATATATAAGACTGTTTTTACTAAAGGTAAATACAAATAAACTAGATAGACAGAAGCAAAATAGTAGCTATGTGTGAGAGGGGAAGCATAGAGAGATTGAGATATGATGAGTTATTTTGTCTGTTTTTTGCTTGTATTACTTGAAAAATGAAAATGCTCTAAAAATGATTGAAGTGATGCATGTACAACTATGTGATTATACCATTGATTGTACCCTTGGATGGATTTATTCTTTACTAATATGTATCAATAAAATTGATTTGTTAAAAAATGAAAATAAAAAAGAAGAAGAAAGTAAACCTAAGAAAAGATGAGAAAATAAAAGCAAACTTGAGATAGGTACTATTAACATTCTGAAGTATTATTACAGCAGTTGTGCTTTCACACACACACACACACACACACACATTTAAATGGATTCCCAAAATACATACTCTGTAACATAATATTTTTAACTCAACAATGTATTATGAACATTTTTATATGATTATATATTCTCCTAATATTCATTCCTTAGGCTGCATAGTATTTTATAATTTGTATGTAATTGATTATAGGACATTTAGGTTGTTTCTAGTTTTTGTGTGTGTGTGTGTGTGTTTTTCACTTTCAGATTCATTGTAGCAGTGAACATGTTGTAGTTAAATGTAAATCTCTTTCTTCGTGTTTTCTCCCTTTATTGGTCATGCCTGAATGGTTGGTTCTTTCTCGTCTCAAGTTAGTACTAACTCATTTTTTTCTAGTAGTTTTTTCCCAATTTTATGTTTAAATTTATCATCTAAATTTATGTAAACAATGTCTGGCAATTATTTTGGAATATGGTATGAGATAGAGACCTAGTTTTCTTTCAAGTGCTGCAACTTCATTTATTTAATTTTCATTGTTTTGCCACTAATATCCTAAATGTGTGTATCTAGTCTGTCTGTCTATACTGTGTAAACACAGCATAGTTTTGGTAATTACAGAGAGGCAGTTTTCCAATTAATATTTCAAGGCTTTTCCTTGCAGTATTTTCATACATTTATATTATACATGATATATTACACAGACACATTCTGTTTTCTTTTTTGTTTCTTTTTTATTCAAATTATATTATGAGCTATCAAAATTACTTGAAATGTGATTTAAAATAACATTTCTTAAGGTATATTTTTGAAAACAGAAAAGCAAAGAGAAGTAAAAAATGCCTTATAATCAAATTACCCATGTAACTTCTATTATATTTTTCAAAGTTGAAACCAAATATATGGCTAAAAATTACAGAGTAGACAAAGAAAAAAAAAAAGAAAAAGAAAAAAGCCTCTTTTCCCAAACCATAACTATTCCATGGTCTTCCTTTCCAAAGGAAACTAACATCAAGTTTCCCATGTATTTTTCTTGAGGATAAATTTATGGTGAGTGGCTGTGTGCATGCAATTATGTTTAAGTATCTGTGTGCACATGTGTATCTGTGTTATGTGTAGGTGTATTCATTTTTATGTACACTACAGAACACACACCATAAACACTGCTTTGCATCTTGCCTTCTTCACTTCATAATGAATCTTGGAGAACTTTCATGATCAGTGCACACAGATCTTCCTTCTGAGTAATAGCTGCCTGATGTTCACTGCCTACATGTACCATAAATTGACTAATTTCCTATCAGTGGATATTTAGGTTGTCTCAAGGTTTCTGTTTGTTTTTCTTTGCTATTATAAATAATAACACAAAGGAAATCTTTGCAAATGTATTTTAGCGGGTTTCTAATATTCATAGAATAAATTCCTAGCAGTCAAATTATTGAATCAAAGGGTATATACATTTTGAATTTGGAGGGATGTTGGGAAATTGTTCTCCAAAGAGGATGAAACAATTTACAATTCACGAATAATTTATGAGAGTATCTGTTTTCCTACATTCTTAGCAATACAAAATTTTATCAATATTTTATTTTTTGGACAGTCTGATTGGTAAAAACACAATATCTCACTGTTTTTATCTGCATTTATCTCATTATGAAGGTAATTTTTAGACTTTTGTATTTCTATTTCTGTTAACTATCTATAGTCTTGTCCATTTTCTACTGGATGATATAAGTAGTGGTTTGATGAAGCACTTTAGAAATTAAGGAAAGTATCCCTTTTTCCTGTCATATATTTGCAAATACTTTCCCTAGTATTTTTTTATGGTGTTTTTTTGCTACATAGTTCTTTAAATTTTTTTCATATTTCAAATTTACATATCTTTTTTGTTATAGCTTTCAAGTGTCTTGCTTAGAAAGGTCTTTCCCTCAAAGGTTATAAACACATTCACCCATATTTTCTTCCAGGTCTTTTATGATTTTGTTTCTTACATAATATAATATTTTTAGTAAATGTTTTATTAAAATACAACATATACAAAGAAAAGTGCACAAATCAAATGTGTACAACTTAATGAAATAAAAAATTATAGATGTTCCTATGTAGCCAATGTATGTTAAGAAACAAAACATTACCAGCAAAAAAAAAAAAAAAAAAAAGGAAAAAAACATCACCAGCACCCCTGAAACCCCTTTTATATCCCCTTCCAATCATTGCTGCCCTCCAAGAGTAATCACTATCTTGACTTCTGATATAATAGATTTGTCATACTGTAGATACTGTTGTGGTTTCTTTAGCTCAACGTGATATTTATGACTGTCGTACATGTTGTGTATACTTGTAGTTTGTTTATTCTTATTGCTGTAGACTATTCCATTGTATAAATATAAAACAATTCATTAATCCTTTCCACTGTTGACAGATATTGGAGATAGTGCTTCTATAAACATATTTTTTTGATGAATATGTGTACATTTTTTTCCTGGGCTTACTACACCTAGGAGTGGAATTGCTGGGTTCATCTTTAATAGTTACTTCCAAACAGTCTTCCAAAATGGTTGTACCAATTTATACTCTCCCTTGCAGTGTATAAGAGTTTCACTTGTTTCACATCCTCACCAACTTGATATATTCTTTCTTTTTCATTTCAACCATTTTGAGGAATGTGGAATAGTTTCCCACAGTGGTTTTAATTTGCATTTCTCTGATGGCTAATGAAGTTGAACAGTTTTTCATATTTAACTGGCCATTTAGGTGTACTCTTTTGTGAAGTTTCTGTTTAAGCCTTTTGTCTATTTTTCTCCTGAATGGTCTGTCCTTCTTCTTACTGATTTGTAGAAATTCTTTATGTGTTTTGCATAAGAGCCCTGCACATTGCAAATATATTCTCTCATTCTATGGCTTGTCTTTTCATTCTCAATGCTATCATTTGATAAAGAAGTTCTTAATTTTAATATAGCCCAAATTATCTTTTTTTTTTTTCTTTTATGGTTAGTGTTTTTTTATGTTCTGATGCAACATCAATTTTTTACATTTCTTTAAATATTTTAGCATGTTTAATGAAATATAGTTGACATAAAGCAAACTGAACATAAACTTTTGTTTATGGATGGATAATGTCCATTTTTTAGATTGTGAAATCTTCTTGAGTATATATATATGTCAGAACATCAATTTTTTTTTTTTAAAGATTTTATTTATTTATTCATTTATCCCCCCCTTGCTGCTTGTGCTCGCTGGGTCAGCTAACCACGCCGTGCGGGCGGCCTTGCCTTCACCAGGAGGCCCCGGGAACCGAACCCGGGGCCTCCCATATGGTAAACGGGAGCCCTACTGATTGAGCCACAGCCGCTTCCCAAGAACATCAATTTTAATAGTTCAATAATATTTCATCTTATGGAAATATCCTAATTTGTTTTTCTATTCCTCTAATATTTGGGCAATGAAATTGTTTTCCTTTTTTCCATATTATAAAAAAGAATAGCTTTTGCTAAATATTATGGGATAAAACAGCATGGATGAACAGATAACAATAAATGTGGTTTGTGGAAGACAAGAAATGCAAGGTTGCTTGGCAATGCCAGAATGTGAGGAAAGAAGGACAAAAATAATGCCTGGAGTGACTAGCAATACTTGCACTGTGCTGTGTTTCAATAATGGGCTGTGATATGTTGTGATGTGCTGTCCTATGATCTGTATGCAAGCGATAATATATGTAAGTAGTGTAGCAAGAGATGCTGGCCTAGCTTGTTGACAGCTGCCTCCTTTGGGAAAATATAACTGAAACAGGAAAGAAATGACCTTTTTCTCTTCATAAAAATTATGGGTGTCTGCTCCTTTTTTGAAAAATCAGAACATATATGTGTAGAAACTTAAAATCATATCTTATCTCCAGTTCTACTCCCCATATGATAACCACTGAAAATATTTTGGTATGTAGCCTTTTAGACATTTATATACCTAGTCTCCCTCTCCCTCTCCCTCTCCCTTTCCCTCTCCCTCTCCCTCCCCTCTCTCTCTCTCTCTCCATCCCCCTCTACACACACACACACACACACACACACAAACTCACATACACACTTCTAAAAAATAGGATTCATTTAAACATACTGCTTGGCAACTTGTTGTTTTCACTTGCTACCTTGTGACTACTTTTCCATACCAGTATGCTACATAGGTGTCTGCTACCCTACTTCCCTACCACAACTGAGGGTGCAGCTGATAAGCCCCAGTCTCAGTCCCAACACCTTTAGTCACGAAGACAACTCTTGCTGAGGCCACAGGGGAGAAAGGCCAGCAGATGGGCAGCTTGCTGGGGTGAACGGGTGGCTGGGCACTGACAAGATCTCCATCACAGGAGTCTTTGGCCCTGTTTCCACACAACTGTCCTTCCAAATGAGGGCTGGCCTCCCTCTCTATCCAGTTGTCTCTCCTTCAGGCCATGGGTGGGAAACCTGGAAGCCTACAGAGACCCGGTGGGTCAAATAAATGAGTGAAGCTGGCTAGGTAGAGGAGTGGTGAAACTGTAAGAACTAGAGAGTGCCAGCCCCGCTTCAGGGGCAGCCACTACCTACATGATTATTCCCTTGTCAGAAAGGGATATTGCCAGATTCTAAATTTTCAAGGGAAACTGAAAATCTGATTTCTAGATGCTGGCAGGTAACTTTTTTCAATGTACCAAGGTCTTTACACTTTATTTTACTTTTTAAAATAAATTTAATTTTTAGAACAGTTTTAGATTTATAAAATAATGTCAGAGATTGTACAGAGAGTTACCATATAGTTTCCCCTATTACTAGTACCTTCGTTAGTTTGATACTATCTTAGTTTGCCAGGGCAATACACAGACTGGTTGACTTAAACAACAGGAATTTATTGTCTCACATTTTTGGAGGTTAGATGTCCAAAATCAACATGTTGGCAGGATCATCCTTTCTCCGAAGTCTGTCAGATTTTGGTGGTGGCTTGTCAGTAATACATAATAAAACTCAATCTCTGCCTCCATCACATGGCTATCTCTGATTCTGCATCAGTCATCAGTGTTCAAATTTCCTCTACTTCTAAGGACTCCAGTCATATTGGATTAAGGTTCACCTTGATTCAGTTTGGCCTCTCTATAACTAATAGCATCTTTAAAGATCTTTTACAAATGGGTTCACATCCTAGGACTAGAGGTTAGGACTTGAACTTCTTTTTGTGGAGGACATGATCCAACCCATAACAGGTACCTTTTGTTACAATTGATGAACTAAAATCAATATATTATTATTAACTAATCATTAACTAAAATTATTAATGTTTATTACTTTTTTATTCGTTTTTACCTAATGTCTTTTTTCTGTTCAAGGAGTCCATCCAGCTACTATATTAAATGTAGTCATCATGTCTCCTTAGGTTTCCCATGGCTATTCTCAGACTTTGTTTTTGATGACCTTGACAGTTTTAGGAGTATTCGTCAAACATTTTTTTAGAAAGTCCCTCAACTGGGGTTTTCTGATATTTTTCTCATAATTAGACATGGATTATGGGCTTTGGAGAGGAAGACCTCAGAGGTAAAATGCCATTCCCAGCATATCATATCAATGTGGGGTTGGGTAGGCTACAAGAGGCATAAGGTAGTGGCTGAGGTAAGGATGGAGGGTGGTTTAGGGAAGAGGTAGGCTGGGAGACTACAGGATGGAGACTGAGATGGGGGAGAGGTGCACCGGGAGGGGAGAGAGTTTGAGGGCTTGCAGAGGAAGGGCTCAGGAGATGGGTATCTGAAGATGCCCCCAAATAGAAATGACTCTTCTCAGGCTCTGGACATACTGGAGTCTTTTCAGTAGTTTAAGACAGACATCAGAACACCAAGTTTGTGCCCATCTTTCTCTAACAAAAGTAGAGGTATGCAATATTCAGATATTACTCACTCTGCTGCCAACTTGTCTTCTGAAAGTGAAGTTCTTCAATTGTCCATTTGTTCAAAGGATCCCAGAAGCCAGCTGACATTGCTTTTTTAGTGATTTGGGGATGAAAGATAAAGGGAGTGCCCAAGCCTTGCAGCAAGTGTTAGTAGGTCTGGCCAGCTAATATTCCAGAGCAGGGAGCTACTCAAGCTCATTTGATTTGTGGCCAGTAGTGAAATTCAATCATATCTGTTTCTAATATAGAAATCCGATGGGCATTCTTCTCTCTAAATTCTAACTGAAGCTTTACAAAGCAAGCTCAAGCTCCTTTTCTTGTTACTGCCTGCGGAGGTGGCAGTCATCTCTTACCCAGCATCATGGCTGCCCTCAGACCCCTCAGGAAGGCCAAGATGGTAAAAAAGAGGACCAAGGAGTTTATCCTGCACCAATTAAACCCATGTGTCAAAATTAAGCATAACTGGCAGAAACTCAGAGACATTGACAACAGGGTGCAGAGAAGATTCAAAGCCAGATCTTGATGCCCAACATTGGTTATGGGAACAACAAAAAAACAAAGCACAAGCTGACCAGTGGCTTCTGAAAGTTCCTGGTCCACAATGTCCAGGAGCTGGAAGTCTTGCTGATGTGCAACAAATTTTACTGTGCTGAGATTGCTCACAATGTTTCTTCCAAGAACCACAAAGCTATAGTAGAAAGAGCAGCCCACTTGGCCATCAGAGTTACCAATGGCCAATGCCTGGCTGCACAGAAAAGAAAATTAATAGGCAGCTCATTTGCAAGTTTTGTGTTAAATAAAACCATATAAAGTCTGCCAAGAAAAGCAAACTTGATTTTTTAGGCAAACAGGGAATTTCCAAGCATTAGATACACTTGTCCCTGTTGTAATATAAAGTCAGTTTATCTTCTAAGAAAGATGTAGATAGCTTTTCATATAACTTACTTGAGAAAATTAGAAAAATAACCATGGTTTGTTAGTCATATCTGTTTACCATAAGAATGGAAAAATTGTTACCTGAGGATATCAGAGAGTTTTAAGCCAAAAGAAGGATTTCCCCAAGAATGTCCTATAAGTGAGGGCAATAAGGGATCAGCAGGTAATGCTTGTATTTATGAACCTTATTCTTGTAAAAGTTAAACTTGGTCTAATAACAACTAATGCCTAAAAGTTACTTCATGAAAATCTCTTTGTTACTCAAATGTGGCCTCTCTTTAAACCAAACTCAACAAATAAACTTTTTACCTTCCCCCCAACATAGGGCATGACTGCCAGAGATAAGCCTTCCTGGCACCATGGGATTACTACCAAGTGTCAACCAGCAATGCATTTTGACAAAGACCTTGACCAAAAGGGGGAAACATTAAATACAAAAGAGTTTTTATGGATAAGAGATTTCAAAGTGAGTTGGGAGGTCATTTCAGAGGTTATCTGTCTCAGGCAGATCTTACTAACTGCCACAGTAAACAAAGCCTCAAATGGGGTGCTCCCGAGGCTCTAGAAACGTCTGGACACTATAGGCAAGGCACACAGCCTCATGAAAGCAGCACCCCATCTGTGGGCTTTATCCTGGAATATACGATAATCTGTTTCCCCAAAGTAACAGAGTTAGACTCATTTATAATTTCCCTACTCATGATTCTTTTACCCCTTTTATTTGAGCCAATTTATAAATGTCCCACAGACTTAAATCTTTGGTCTGATCATATGTCAATTAAGCCCTGAATCTCCATAGAGTTTTGGCCAATACCTACTCCATCAGACTTACCCAGGACAACTAACGAAGTGATGGTGATGGACAACTCCCATCCCAAAAAACAAATGGTATCCTCAACTGCAAGCAAGAGTTCCTTCAGTCTGCCCCGTAAGATCAAATCCCCCTCCCAAACTGAAACAGAGTGGGCAACATCATCCCCAAAAGCCTCAAAATTAAGGAACGAACAAACATAAGGGAGGAATGCAACCACAGACCAAAGTAGACTTATTATTATCCTAGTAATGGAAGAACTTGCAACACTGATATAAAGATAGTGGTTACCAGAAGTTCTGAGGGGAGGAGTAAGGAAGAATAGATAGAACATAGGGCATTTTTAGGACATTGGAATTGTTCTGCATGAAGTCGCAATAGCAGATAAAGGCCATTATACTTTTCGTCAAAACCTATAAAACTGTACAGTGCAGAGTGTAAACCATAATGTAAACTATAGACCTTGGTTAGTAGTAATGCTTCAGTTATTGGTTCATCAATTATAACAGATATACCACACTAATGGAAGATGTTATTAATAGGGGAAAATGTGAGAGAGGAAGAGGGTGAGTTATATGGGAATTCCTTATACTTTTGATGCAATTTTTCTGTAATCTAAAACTTCTCTAAAAATACAGTTTATTTATAAAATAAATAAGGGATCGGTGAATGCTGATGAGGGGATGCTGAGGAATGAATTGCGGCATGAGCTGCGGATACCATAATGCATTGAAACTGTAGGGGGGGGAATTTAAACTCTGGGAAACCTGCTAATTGCTGCAAGGTCCTCAGTTTGATCAATATGATGAACATCTTATTTTCCTTGGTTCCTGGGAGTAGAATAACTGGGTCAGTAGTATTAATATTTTTAAATGATATGTTGCATTTTATTTCTTTTTCAACAGCTTTATTGAGATAAAATTCACATGCTATACATTTAAAGTGTACAACTCAATGACTTTTATTATATTCACAGAGTTGTTTAAACATTACCACAATCAATATTAGAACATTTTCATCATTCCAAAGAGAAACCCCTACCCTTAACCATCACCTCCTATCTCCCTATTCACCCTGCCCTGGGCAACCACTAGTCTACTTTCTGTCCCCACAGGTTGCCTAGTCTGGACATTTCATAGAAATGGAATAATAAAATACGTGGTGTTTGTGACTTGGCTTCTTTCACTTAGCATAATGTTTTCAAGATTCACCCATGTTGAAGCATGTGTCATTACTTCATTCCTTTTTATTGCTGAGTAATATCTCAATGTATGGCTATGTCATATTTTGTTTATTCATTCATTAGTTGATGGACATTTGTATTGTTTCCACTTTTGAGTTATTATGAATAATGCTGCAATGAGCATTCACGTACAAGCTTTTGTGTGAACATTCGTATTCATTTCTCTTGGGTATATGTCTAGGAGTAGAATTGCTAGATCATATGGTGACTCTCTGTTTAACCATTTGAGGAATTGTCAGACTGTTTTCCAAAGTGCCTGCACCTTTTTACATCCTACCATCAGTATTGAGTAGTATATGAGGGTTCCAATTTCAACCCATCCTCACCAACACTTGTTATTACCTCTCTTTTTAGTTATAGCTATCCTTGCAGGTGTAAAGCTATATTTCATCGTGGTTTTGATTTGCATTTCCATCATGGCTAATGGTGTTGCACGTCTTTTCATGTGCTTATTGGCTATTTGTATGTCTTCTTTGGAGAAATATCTATTCAAGTCCTTTCCTCATTTTTAAATTGGGTTGTCTTTTTTATTATTGAGGTGAATGATTATTTATATACCTAGATACAAGACCCTTATCAGATATATTATTTGCAAAAAACTTCTCCCATTCTGTTGTTGTCTTTTTACTTTCTTGATGGTACTTTGAAACACACGTTTTAAATTTTGATGATATCCAGTTTATCTATTTTTTCTTTTGTTGGTGGTATTTGATTTTATCAGTGCTGATGGAACCACAATACTATCTTCCATAACCAGTTCCTGCCTACCTCTTGGCTCCATCCCTAGCTGCTCCCTTACTCTCCTTCTCTAGGTTTATCATACTCTGGATCAGTACCCTCAGGTCCTGGAATGTGCCATTATTTCTCTTGCCTCTTGGACCTTGCTATTGCTGCTCTGTGCATGGACATACCTGGGCTTCCTCCCTTGCATGCTGTTTCCCCTTGACCTTCAAGACTGCTCAAATAGCCCCTTCTCCAGGAAGCATTCCCACACCCCAGTCTGTGTTAGGGAACTTACCTAAGAGTCCCCCAAATCCTATGCATCTACCCATCATAGGATTCATCACTCTTAATTGTTTATTCTTGACACGCTCCCCTGTTGGACTGAAAACCCTTGGAGAGCAGGGACTATCCTTTGATTTGTCTTTCTACCCTTTGTGCCCTGCACATTGTAGGCAATGACATTTAGTAAATGTTGGGTTTTACCCTTCTATTATAGTGAGAACGTATTTGTAACATAAAATTATCTTTTTTTTTTTTTTTACCATTTTAAGTGTACAATTTAGTGGCATTAATTACATTTACAATGTTGTGCTAGCATTAATACCATCCATTACAAAACCTTTTTCACCATTCCAAACAGAAACTCTGTACCCATTAAGTAATAACTGCCCATCTCTCCTCCCCCAGCCCCTAGTAACCTTTAATCTACTTTCTGTCTCTATGAATTTACTTATTCTAATATTTCATATAAGTGGAATTGTACAACATTTGTCCTTTTGCATCTGACTTTTTTCACTAATATTTTCAAGGTTAACATATGTTGTAGTATGTTTCAGAACATCATTCTTCTCTAAGGTTGAATAATTTGCCATTGTACGTATATACCACATTTTGTTTACCCATTCATCTCTTGATGGACACTAGGGTTCCTCTCACCTTTTGGCTACTGTGAATAATGCTGCTATGAACATCAGTATACGAATACCTGTTTGAGTTCCTGCTTTCAATTCTTTGGGGTATATAGCTAAGAGTAAAATTACTGGGTCATATGGTCATTCTATATACAACTTTTTGAGAACCACTAAGTAAATTTTGTATATATTTTGTATAAATTTTGAATGAATGAACCACTAAAAAGTTCTTGGAATTCCAGATATGAGATTTCTTCTTTGAATCTCCAGTCTTTCTGTCTTGTCAACAATCATCATAGTCTGCCTTTTTATTATGGTTACTTGTGTGGTTGTCTTACTCATCTTAAAGTTCCAATGCTATTTGAGGACTGGCATCATGTTTTTGTTTTCCATGTTGCTTCATATTTTTAACCATCTTGTTTTTCCTGTAGTTTTAGGACGGTGTTTTGCACACAATAGGTGGCAATAAATCTTTGTTGAATGAGTGGATGAATGAACAAATAAATGAAGTTGCCTGCAAACTTAATTGGTGAGAATTATGTCACAGGGAAAGGATACATAGTGGACTGGAAAACAAATGGCAGAATTTTCAAACTAAATGAAGTTTAGTATAGCACATTATTTCCAACTTTTAAAATGAGGTACAAATAAATATTGGCACATTTTTATTAGAGTATAAAATGTTCTTAAAACATCTATTCTAAATTTTTAAAAGCTACTCTGACTAGTCTATAAAAACAGAAGGGAGAATAAAGCCTGATTCAGCTCTTAAATGGACTTTCCCCTCAAAAGATACTCTTGAAAATAGCTGACTGGAATAGAATATAATGTATTTTCGCTCTCCCCTTTAAAAACAAAATGAGCTCAAATCCAAGGTTTTTTGAACCTATGTATAATAGATTCAAATCTATGTATAATAGATCTATGTGCAATAAAATACAATTTTCTAAGTGTTACTGATTTTTAAAAATATTTTAATTGAAGTATATCATTCATATATGTACATAATACACAATAAGTATATAGTAAAAGTTGTGAACTTACAAAATAAACATGCATAACATTGTACAGGGTCCCCTACATCACCCCACAACTAACACCTTGCATTGTTGTGATACATTTGTTACAAACTATCCAAGAGTATCGTCAAAATGTTACTACTAACTATAGTCCATATCTTATGTTTGGTGTCTTTTTCCCCAACACACCCTATTTTTTTTTAAACAAATCAATTTTATTGATACATATTAATAAAGTATACAATTTATCCAAAGTATAAAATCAATGGTATTTGGTATAATTACATAGTTGTGTGCTCATCTCTTCAATCATTATTAAACCATTTCATTATTCCAATAATAATAACAATAGACAAAAAATAAGCAAACAAACAATGAAATTCCTCTCCTCTCAATCTCTCTGTTTCCCCTGCTGTACATAATTGCTATTTCTGGCTATTCTTGCACAATTATTTATTTGTTTATTAAGCAATTTTACTGAGATATATTCACATACCATATGATCTATTCAAAGTATATAATCAATGGCTTTTTTTTTAACTGTTAAAAAGACCTTTATTGTAAAATTGTAAAATAAAAGAAAATTAGATACAAGAAATTACAAATTTTAAAAGTGAGTGAAAGGCTAGGTTAGATTTAATATAATCAATTATAAGAAATACTACAGCAACAAACATTTATAAATGTAAATAATAATTCTAATATAATAGAAATTAATTAAAGCATAATTCTAATTTTTATATTACAGCTCTAACCACTGGACATAATAATCTCTAAGAATGAAGTAAATTATTGATTTAGTTATTTAATTTCCATTTAGGCCATAATTCTTTCTGGATAATCAAATTCCTATTTGGGAATTCTTCACATCTTATTGTAATGAATTACAGCAGATAACAATATGCCAACTCATAATTTTATGAAGCAGAAAAACCCAAGCTCTTTTTCAACAGTAGTCATGTTAATTAATAGATTTTTCTCTATGTATAATAAGATACAATTTTTTTAAGTGTATCTCAGTGTAACTACAGACAATCATTCTGGGGAAAATTTTGTCCTTACAGCAACATAGATTAGCATTATTGTCAACACCAAATTCAACTGCAGCAGAAGATGTTGACTCCGAGGGAGCTGAATTGGGAGGAAATTTAGTTCCTCTTTACCAAAAAGTAAATTTTAGCAAAATATTTCTTAACTAGTATTTGATCAGAATAACCTATAGAGGGCGACCTTGCACCAAGAGCCACAGAGGTTTCAATAATAGTAAGGCAAAAAAACAAACAAACAAACAAAAAACTTCAATTAAAGCCACACTTATGGAGTCAGAGAAAATATCTGTTATGAAATTACTTTTTAACTGGAGGACAACTGATGATACGTTGTCAAAGTGCTTTAACATTTGCTTAATATGTTTTAATACAGAAAATAATAAAATGTTTGAAAAAAGGTAAACATTTTTATTTTAAAGAAAGAGTAGCTATAAAGTGCTGTATGCAAACAGACTTAATTATGATTTCATTATCAGTATGAGGCATATTGACTAAGAGAATGGGCTTTGAAATAAGAGTGCCTGGCATTGGGGCTCTGCAGCTTAGCAGCTGGGTACCCACGTTAAGTTATGTGACCTTTTTGGGTCTTGCTTCCTCTTCAGTAAAATGGGAATAATAATAGCACCCACTTAAAATAATTGTGAAGATTAAATAAGTACTTTAAAATATACAAAAAATAAAGACACTGCAAATTGGAATCAGTTGTAATTAAACAGTCTTCTCTAATTCTTCTTAAAGATCATTGGCTCTATAGTGGAAAAGATTTCATAATTAGAAATGCACATTCTGTTCTTTCTAGCAACTTATGGCCTAATACTTATTTAACTTAATGCACATGTCCAGCTTTTCTGCTTGTTTTTCCATCTTGAGGTGTCCGCTAGTCTACAAAGGGCTGAATGAAACACCACGCCTAACTCAGACACTTGATCCCTGGGGCATTTGTCGCAGCGTTTGGTGCTAAAGAATAAAAAGAAGTAAACAAAGCCTTTCTGGAACCTGAAACCTTCTAAGTTTAGGAGAAATCATTTGCTTCAGTTTTCTTTATTCATCCAAGGAATTAGGAAGGAAGGAAGAATAACTTCCTTTTGTTGGGGTTGGGTGGATGGCTTATGCTGTACTCTCTACCAGCCAAATACTCTTCCCGCAGACAAGGGCAGGTCCTTGATCAGCCCCAGGCGCCCTGTGATTTCAGTGCCTGCACACGCCTCCAAATTTCTTGAAACACTAGCAAATATGAAGATATTCATGACTTCGGGGGAGCCCCATTCCAGGGGTTCAGGTTTGCCTGTCATCCAGGTCCCGGGAAACTCTTCCAGGAGCTGTCTGCTTAGCAGGGAGACTGGCCTCAACTGTTCAAGCATCCGCCCAGCCCGCGCGGGCAGGTGCAAAAGTTTAAAAGTCCCGCGCCGCGAGCCAAGCCCAGCGCCGGCGATCAGGGGACCACTGGACGGTGCAGTCTCGTTTGAACTGGACAGGAACGCACAAAGCTGGAGCGAGGAGCAGACAGGATATTGTTTGCAGAGTAAGAGGAATGACACTGGAAAAGAGGAAAAGGCGCTTCAGTTAGCCCCGGGGTCGAAATAGGAACTCTCAACATCATCACCACCATCCCCATCATCATCACTGTCATCATCACTCAAAAGCCCTACTTTGTCTATTGGCCACATCCCTCTCCTCCCACGCCTCCCCCGGCTGCAGGTGGGAGACGTCCCAGAGGTCCCTTGGAGGCACCCGGCGCAGGGCTAGGTGTACGCGGCGTCCCGCGGCCGCCGCGGGCCCCGCCCCTGCGCGGCTCCACAGCGCCTCCCAGTGGTGCCCGGCTCGGCCTCGCGCGCCCCCTTCGGTCTCACTGCGCTCCGCGTCAGCCCTTCCCGCTCTTCCTCTCTCTCTCTCTGTATTTAACCCTCGGACTATTGGCCTGGCGGCTCGTGCTGGCATTTCCTGCTCTGTCTCGCTTTCCCGTTTGCCAGCCGTCTGTGATTGCCTTCCCGCATCTCTCCCTCGTCCCCTCCCCTTACCCGGCTCGCTGCCGCTCATCCTTCCCTGTTCCCTCCCGCCTCGGGCTCTCCCGCTACTCGCCCAGCGGTCTAAGTGGGAACAGCTCGGGTTGAAGGAGCTGAAGTCGAGCCGAGGACAGACCGGCCACAGGTTGGGTAGGTGCGACAGAAGGAGTTTTCAGCGGCGAGCACTACCAGCGAGGAGGTCCGGAGCAGCATGGCCTGGAGAAGCGCCTGCCCTGCAGCCGCGCTCCGGCTCTGGAGCATCCTCCCGTGCCTGCTGGTGCTGCGGGCAGAGGCCGGGCAGCCGCAGGAGGAGAGCCTGTACCTGTGGATCGAGGCTCACCAAGCGCGAGTGCTCATAGGTAAGGCTCCCTCACCCAGCCTTCCCCTGTCGGTGTCTTCACTCTCTCCGCTACTCCACTAAAGAAGGAGGGATGCGTGCATTTGTTATGCTTTTAAAAATAAAACTTAATTTCAGGGAAGATTACTTTTATTTTCTTTCAATAAGATATTTTCCATCTGAAAACCTATGAACTCTCTCCAAGAAACCAACGCTAAGCTAGTTTTCTGATCATGATGTTTCTAGTTTTCACAACCCTTCCTTTTTAGGTGGACCCAGCATTCGTTTGCATCAGTTAACTCCATGTCTACCTTTCCCCCTGAAAGTATGTGTCTATCGGCCTCATTCTTACCGCATGCGGAGGAAAATTAATCTGAGTAGTGTTTTGGTGCCAGAGGCAGGTGCTTATGGAAAGAAATGACCCATGCTAATTATTTGTTTTCCTTTTTACGCGCAACTTCTGGTTTGGATCCACAAATCCACTCATTTCGATAATTTTGTTTAATTTTTAAAAACAGGATTTGAAGAAGATATCCTGATTGTTTCAGAGGGGAAAATGGCCCCTTTTACACACGATTTCAGAAAAGCACAACAGAGAATGCCGGCTATTCCTGTCAATATACATTCCATGAATTTTACCTGGCAAGCTGCAGGGCAGGTAAGTTCTGATAGCAGAAAAGGTGGAGAAATTACTCTTTAACATTTTCACTGGCTGGTGGCAGGTAAACAATGTGACTAGTCTGGTACATTTTATCATTTTTAAGAATAATTTCTCATCTGATCTCCAAAGTAAATAAAGAATTACTTCCCATTTACTTAGGGTTGTCACATAAATTAAAGATGCCAAAAGAAAAGATTAAGTAATATGCCTAAACTCACTATTTTGCTAAGACTCAGTGTCTTCAGGCTGTAGGAAATATAAAGACCTCAGATACCAATTTACTGGTTTCTGTAATCACTGACATTAAAATTTAATGGAATGTTTCAAAGACTCTTTTCATACTATGGACTACTGACTAACGGCATTATTTATACTTTTCAACAAATTTTAAACTATATAAGTATTTTTGACATTATGCATTAAAATTTCTTTTTTTGTCTGTTGAATGTTATTCACTGAAACATGACACTATATATATCTGGTAGAACTTCACATACCCAAAAAATGTCATGTAAGAAAGTTTGTAAACTGTTGCAGGCTATTGATTATTTTAAAGGTACCAGTTTAACTACTTTCATGTGGAAAAGAAAATAGCAATTACTTTTCATGAAAGAGCTTTCCTATTTTCACTTAGCACACTAGGATCTTTTATGTTACCTTTTGTATATTTTCAGTATAATATAAATGCCCTATAATTTTGGAAAGAAAGGGAGAACAAAATGTTTGTGAGAGTTTAATTTCTCTTGTGCAATTGGAGAAATTACTCTAGAGGACAACTGGTAAGTAATAAATTCTTTTGTTCATTAGTTGGTAAAATATGTCTACTATGAAAATCATCATAATATAATTAAAATCACATTTTCAAAAGGTTTTTTTATTCTAAAATTACTTAAATGGCTATATTCATGGAGAATGTGATCCAGAAAATACTTTATGCAAAGTAACTATTTTGAATTGAGAAACCACTTTGGTTCCCTCTAATTACCTATTATAGAATGGGTATGGCCATTTAGCTGGGTCTTTTTTTTCCGTGTTCTTTTATTCCTTTCTAAAATAGATCAGATATAGATCCTTAAACATTTCCATTGCTTAGTCATTAAAAAAGAAACATTTTAGATCCACCAATGTTTGTAACAGGAAGAGCATCTATTCTAATACCACATTTCACAGAGAAGTTACTGAGGCTTTGAATGCTCTATAGCAGCCTTATTTCTTTTCTCTATGAAGTGTCTTCACAGGTGCTTTATGTAAAGTTGATTTTGGAATATTTGGAATCAATAATAAATAATTTAATTAACCATTTATTACCTCCTTTACTTTCCACCTGAATTTATTTACTTGTGGTTTGACCACTAGATGGTCTCAGTAATAATTCTGTATTTTTAAAAAGAACTTTTTGATCTTATGAGAGAACTATTAGCTTGAATTTCACCCCCTAGCTGAAAGAGTTTGGTACTGTAGTAGAAGGAGAAAATGTCAACAGCTCATATATAAATATAAGTAACATATGAGTGTGTCTTCTGGAGATTGGAATTTGAAGCATATCCTTCACTTTATTCCATTTTATCCCCCCTGTTTGCTTTATAGCTTGGTGCATGTTAACAAGCATTGGCATATTGTTAACCGTCAACATGGATTGAGCTATCAGACAATCTCAGGGATGTTTCTTGAAAGGGATTAGGGAAGATTGTGGAACTGCCAAGGAAATGAAGGCTCAGCATCTTTTTCTCTCCTGCTTAGATTCTGGTTACCCATGTGGATTATCTCATTATACAGAGGAATGTTAACACCTCAATTAAGATACCTTGCTCTCTCTCAGCTCTGTCTGTTCTGGATAGGTTTCCACAGGTAGCTACATAAAATCTGGTGTCTGCTTTCTGTTGGTTTTTTTCTTTTGGGGCAGAGGAGGATCATACAATGTCAAACAGCAAGATGTTTTAAAATATTATTTAAGTGTGATTAATTTAACTCAATAGAGTTATGTGATTCCAGCAGCATCATAATTTTTGAAATGCATGGAAATTTTGAAAATGGGAATAATAATGACTTCAGTACCAATTAAATATTTTGAAAGACATCTATGGCTAAAGCCGAACCACACCAAAACATCTACATGGAAAATGAGAAGTTCATTCCATTATCCTGTTTCACCCAAATGATATCAAATATTTGGGTATTTCAACAGTATTTAAACAAAACACGTTGCTGCTTAATGAAATTTTAAACTTTACATTTAAGTGTTTTGGCAACAGATGGACAGAGTCAAAATAACTTGTGGATCAAAGAGCTAGTGGAAAGAGCAAGGTGTTCTCTTACTTCTAATAAATTATTACTCCAGTAACCCAAGGTGTTTGGGGGCACATTTAAAATACATTTCATATTCCACTTCAAACAAATGCAAATCGAAATTACAGTGAGATTCTTTTCCTCACTTTAAGTTGGCCAAATTTTCAAAAAATGTTTTTAGTATGTGGACATACATGCATGCTTATATGCTGCTGGTGCATATGTATCCTTTTTGTGGGGCAATTTGGCTCTGATGGCAAAAGGCCTGATATAGATCCTCTGGGGAATTTTATTTCCAGAGATTCATCCTAAGGAAATAATCATGGGTATGTTTAAAAGTTTAGGAACAAGAATGTTCCTCATCGTGATGATTATAAAAGTAAAAAACTGGATACAACATAGGAGTGCAGCAATAGTGACTTACACAGAATACGATGAATCAGCAATAAGGATTTTATAGGCATCTATTGGTTTTATGCCATGGAAAGATGCTCATGACAAATTAAGTAGAATAGTCTATTATAACATAGTATATTCTGTTTGATTCCATTACAAAATATGTAGGCAAACATAAAACGAACATCTGATAACA
Source organism: Tolypeutes matacus (assembly GCA_026826555.1). NCBI lineage: Eukaryota > Metazoa > Chordata > Mammalia > Cingulata > Chlamyphoridae > Tolypeutes > Tolypeutes matacus. The sequence continues at coordinate 11,733,037 of JAKSZT010053801.1, read as the reverse complement.
TATCCACTAAGGTGTTAACATCAGTGACATCTGCTTATATTACTCTTTCCCCAATGAATGTATATTAATTTGTAATGTAAAAAATTATTTTACATTAAATGTGCATGAAAAGTTGTACTTTAGAGTTTAAATTGGTGTGATGTTCTATGTTATATATATATTTAATTATCTGGTATCATTTTTACACTACCCCTCACTCAACAAAATGGCAAAACAACTGGTTTTCATGGGCTGATTATAACTATGGTGCCCAAAGAAATCATTACTGTTTATCTGATTCTCATTTACCAGTTTCTTTTGAGTCCCCCCAAAATTGGCTTTGGAAGCCTTTTCTGCCTGAAACAACTTTACCTGGCCTCTCTCACCCTGCAGTTCTTATTTTCCCTGGAAAACCTTGTTTCCCTTTATCTTGCGGTGTAAAATACTGATTTTCCGACATGCCCTTCTCGTCTAAGATTAGAGAAGGGTTTCAACTAAAGAGGCTTAAAAGATTTTTTGTAATTAAGGGAAAACCCTCTTTATAATTGTATATAACTTTTTAATAGTTGATATTTTTCAATGAAGCATGTCTTATTCTAATCTTTCCCTAAATTTGAGACATTACATTTAGGCAGGGACCATGAGCAACCATTTTGGCTTTCTAAACTAGGCATCAATTATACATTTTATTTGGAAAATAACTCTTTCTAAACACAATGGTTTGCAAATAAAAATTTAATGAGGAGCTTTGTTAGACAAATCTGAATTTTAACTATTGGACACCACTACTGATTTCTATATGAACCAATTTGGTAAATGGCCAAAAACATTGTATTTATATATTTTGCCATCATATAGACATAATCTTAGTAACTACAATATACAATATATTCTATCACCTGCATAAAGAAGCTAAGGTTCTATGAATCAAGTATCTAGTTAATCGTCCATCTCTTTTTATGTTGACATTTTAGCAGTGGTGATGGATTTATGCTGAACCATCTGTACTAGTTTTCCAACCTCCTTGTGACCAAAGGCCTGGATTTATGAGATGGTTGGCAAGAACTGGGGTGAAATTTGTGTCACTGGGTGAAGATAACCAGCCAGTATTAACTTCAGACCCACCACTTGGATTACTAAGCAAGCTCTAGCCATCTGTACCAATGGGTCCAGATCTTAGAGTAAGTTTTTTATCGGGTATAGTGTGTGCAGAATTCTTATAACCACTAGAAGTCAGTGATGTAGCTTCATTTTTCTCAACTTCAAGATGTTTGGAAACAAAACTTAAAGGCTTGCTGTGGATACAGGACAGGACAACAAGAATTTTGGCTGCTGCCCTGTGGGAGGTGGAAAGTCATGTGTTTACTGTGAAATAATTGACTTTATTGTGTTAAACCACAGAAACGTGTTCCTTTAATTTTTTGTATGATGACCAAAAATATTAGGTATGCTGAAGATATAGGAAATCAAGCGAAACATCTTCCAACATGTAACGGTCATTATAAATGAGTTCATAACCCTTATTAGTATCCTATCAATTAAAAAAAAAACTTCTTGAATTATTGAAAAATACCAGAAATAAAAAAAATAATAATAATAACAAGTATAAGAAAAGCTAGAGAACTTTATGTGGATAGTGGTGCCTTTGTGAAAGATTCCAATCAGTGTCACTTTAAATTCAGCTTTAAAGTGAAAAAAAGTACCATTGGAAAGAAGGGAAATCTGAAACAGGCCATTTCTCTGACAACAAACTCATATTTTTGCTAATTAAAAAAAAAAAAAAAAAAAAGAACGACTCTACTGACATGTTTCTGTAATACCACCTGGATAATCCAATTCCACCATTAAAATGCACCTAAAACCCCAGATAGCTTGTTTTTTCAAGCTGGTGTTTGATATTACATAAACTGGGTCTTGTTAAATTGGCTGCACTTTGCAGTCTCAAATTTCCTGGTTGAGTTAAGAAGACCTGTACTAAGATATTTTTTTCCCTTCCTTTTTCCTCTTGACAAAAATCAGAGAAAAACAAGGGGGTGAATTTTAATTCAAGTACTTCCTCTCCCTCTTCAAAGGAACTGCCAAACACCCTTAAACACCTTCCAATCCTGAAGGATGGTAACACTTATTATTATTATTTAGATCCCTTAATGTGTACTGTCCACATTTTTTCCTAATGTTGTCATGATTGTTTTGGAAGTTACAACCCAAGAAGTTGCATACCTTTGCGCTCCTGGGTTCCACAGCCATACCTTCCTGGTGGTTTTATGTCACCAAATGAAGGAAATGCCTCGTTTTCTGACCCCTGATCCATGATTTCAAAGTGGGAATGTGAATATGTTTACATACTGTGGGCATGCTTTTTTTTTTTTTTTTTTTTTTTTAAGGAGGTACTCATATCAAAAGCACAGCTTTAAACCTTTCATGTTTAGATTCTGTTATGCTGTGGTAGCTTTGCGTTGTGGTGTTGTGGACATGCCACTAGGGATCAAAGAGTAATTCTGCAGAGAGCCCATTTCATTTAGCAAAGCAGGCATGTGCCAGCCATCTGTTCTATCTGCTGATAGAAAACAGCAGTAAGTTTCTCAAACTTTTGCCAGGAAAATAAAGAGGGCTTTATTGCTTAGAGGAGATGAGTTACAAGGCACCTTGTAAGCCACATCTGGTTCTATAGCGATTTACATGGTATAAATGTAAACTCCGCTATGTCTTCTTTACATGGTGGTGTAAAGGCGTAAAAACACAACCTTCACTGGTATCCTCTGTGTTTATTCTTGACTTTAAATTGCTTGTGCAAAAAATATATTTTTTAATTGTTGTGGTGAAGGGGAGAAAAATGGTATTCAATAAAACATTTTGCTTTGGGTTAAAATCATTTAACTTAAATGTCCCTGATGAATTTGGTAGATGTTGGAGGGAAAAGTTGGGGGATTAAGAGTTTAGTGAAAATGTCCTTTGTCCTGTAACTGGATGTCTGAATGAGGCCTTGTCAGAGCAGAGCCTCTTTTGCCACCGTAATTTAGCCAACTTCCCATACTTGCCACTCTGAGAATGTGCCTTTGGTGAACAAGGAGTTGGTCTCCCATTCAGCTTTCCTCTCTGATTCAAGTACTCAATCAACAATCATAGACACTGAGTATTCATATATGACTAAACATAGTTCCTGTCCTCAGCAAGCAAATATTCATCAGACTCATCCAAGTGAGGTTAAAAGTACAGGATTGGCTAGGAGTATAAGGGGGGCCACTCTTTTCCCTGCTTGGGGGAGGGAGGGAGCCAGGAAGACTTCACTGAGCTCATGGAGCAGGTGATGTTTGAATTAAGTCTTGAAGGATGAGTAACCTTTCACTAGACCAGTGCTCACAGGATGTTCAAATATAGAAGTCTTACAGGGAATGGCATGGTGTAGGTGGTCATGAGGATCCCTGAAGGATTGTAAGGGTATCTCATCTGAAAAGTAATGTAAACCCAGTGAAGGGGATGTCAGGGTCAAATAGTGGGGAAGAGTTCCAGGGGAGAAGAAGAAGGTAGAAGCAACCCAGAGAGGTTTTTCTCTTCTCTGCTGTGGAGAGATTGGACCCAACATCTTGCAGGCTTGTCCCAGGGATACATTTGGTAAATCTTTGGTTATGTGGTGGGTGGACAGTTTTTCTACAACTTTCACTCAGTTCTTTCTTACTAAACTTTCAGAGAGTTTGTGATGATTATTCTCAGTTCTGGGTTGATTTTAATTTAGGTGATTAGAACATGGAACTATAAAAAAATTGCTTTTTGTGAGTACATAGAACTAGAAAAAAAGCTATCAAAACTTAGGTTTATTTATAATGGAGTTTAGAAGTTTTTACTTAATGTAAAAGGGAGCTTAGATGAGGAACACAATATGTTACTTTAAAAAGAATAGACCTAGCATCTATTCTCAACTCCTAAATGCCTTTTTTAAGTATTAGAAAAAGAACAATAAATGTATGGAAATTAAACTTGGCAGGTTATCTTCAGCTTAAATAATGAGGGTTGAATATTTGAAATGTATTTATCTAAAATAAGCCTGCTTCTTCAAGTATTTTCTTTTCTTTTCAATATTACTGGCTAAAACTCTAAAATCACATAACAATTTATTTCTTCCCTCTTTTTTCCCAGATATACACAGTTTGGAGCTGTGTATTTTATTGTCTTTTTAGATTTTATGGATAAGTGATAAAAGAATCTCAGAAATCACCAGGTTTCAGAAGATGCTTAGCTACTCTTGGCCAAAACTCATATCACACCCTGGGAGTAAAAAATGAGTAAAGATTAATTCCCCACCCTTGAGAAAATTAGGAGCTAACTGGAGAGACAGACATATCAACAGATCGTTTTCATTTTTGATAAGTAGTATTGTAGAATACTGAGCTATTCCCAGGTTATAATTAAAGCATAAAAAAGAAGTAACTCCAAAGTTGTCTGACTATGAGTCAGTGAAGCCAAAATATAGAAGAGAAGGTGATTTTTAGAGATGGGAAACAGTTTAAGACAAGACACAGAGACAAGAAATAGTTTGGTGTAGCAGAAGTATACTGTGCAAGGGGAGAAGTGGAGAGGTAGCCGGGCCCAGATCCTAGAGGGTTTTGTCCATCACAGTAAGGCATCTTGGACTTATTCTGTAGGCAATGGAGAGTCAGTCAGTGGAAAGGTGGAAAGCAGAGGACAACAGGTCAGAGTTACATTTTCAGATCATCCTGTCACCAGAGGGGAGGATAGCTTTGATGGGAACTCAACTGCAGGGAGAGAGATCGGGGTGATGAAAATGGAGATGAAATTTGAAGAGGAGGGATGTATGGATTAGAGAATACTTAGCAGACAAAATCTTGGTGATAAGAATAAAGGGTGTCTTATTTCCTCCACTCTTTGCTTCACTAACTTGGCAATAGCCCTGTTAGCCTTTCTGCTCCTCCTTCTCCAAGCTCCTTCCTGTCTTAGGGCCATTGCACCGGAAGTTGCCTTTGTGTAGAAGGCACACCTGCTAGATTCCTGTGTGGCTCACTTCCCGGCTTCCTCCATGTCTCTGATCAAACTTCCTCAGAGAAGCCCTCCCTGATTCCCCTCTCTGAAACAGCCACTTCCCATCCCATCACTCTGAATCTCCTCTGCTATATATTTCTTCACTGGCTATTGGAACAATTGGTAGTACCTCATTATATTTGGTTATAATGACTTTACTCTGCCATTTGAATGTAAGCTCATGAGAGCAAGGACTTTGTCCTGTTCACCACATACCTCCAGGCCGTGAAAGAGCCCCTGACACACAGCAGGCAGTGTGTAATAAATAATAAATAATATTTATTTATTAGTGGCATGAGTGACTAAATAAGGCAGGTCCCATTCTCATTTCTATTTCACAGGTAAGGCCATCCAGGCACAGAGGAGGAACAAAGGTCGCACAGCTAGTAAGTGGCAGAGCTGGGATTCAAACCCAGGCAGGCAGGATCCAGAGCCTTCACTCTAATCTGCACTCACTAGAGGGATGAGCTCAGTGCTGTGGGTACACAGAGGAGGAAGCAGCTAATTTCAGCTGGGGCAGTTGGTGAAGGCCTTACAGAAGAAGATGTGGCAATCAAACTGTTCAACCAGTTGCCATGGGAGGAGGGGATTTCACAGGCAAAGGCTTTGTGAAAAAGGGGTCTGGGAAAGGTTAATGGTGCCTGAGTCTTGGGCTTGGTGTGTGGAAAGGAGAATATGGGTGGGGGTGGGGAGAACACAGCCGGACCTTTGGAAGAGGCTAGATGGAAAAACACTTGAGCCTTTGGAAAGGTTGCTTAACCTTTTTGTATCTCAATTCATTTACCTGTAAGAAAAGCAGTTTGGGTTAGCTTTAAACTTCCTCAAAATTCTAAAATATTAGGATTCTATTTCTTAAGTGAAGCATCTTCAATCATTCCATGATAATATCTTTATATGAAATGCATTATCTGTTTCTAGATTTTTAAAAATCAAGACAGGGAATGGATGTGGCTCAAGTGGTTGAGAGCATGCATCCCACCTGGGCAGTACTGGGTTCTGTCCCTGGTGCCTCCTAAAAACAAACAAATAACAAGCAAACAAATGAAAAAACCAACTCAGAGGAGTTGATGTGGCTCAGTGGTTGAGCACTGGCTTCCCATATACAAGGTCTGGGGTTCAATCCCTGGTCCTGGTACCTCAAAAAACAAAACAAAACAAAAAAAAAAACCAAGATTCTTCTCTCCAAAATTGTCTTATCTGTTGTGAAGTTATAAAAAAATACACCTCAGAATACCCCTTATTTATCCTGTTAATAATAATAGCCAACACTTGCATAGTGCTTATTCTGCAGTGGCTCTTCTAATCCTTGTACAGATATTATCTCGTTTAATTCTCATAACAACGCCGAGGTAGGCATTATTATTATCACTGCTTTATAGATGAGAAAACTAGGGCATAGGGAAGTTGTTACTTGCCCAAGACTTCACAGGTAAGAACATTTATATATTTCAGAGGTTTTCCTCAGACCTCCTTTGTTAATGTTTGGAATATCTTCTCATTCCAAAAAAATAACAGTTTATTAAGGCTTACTATGTCTTAGGTCCTGAGAATAGAAATTTTAATTGGCCTAACTGCCTCCTAGGAATTCACCAGCTGTGAGAGAAGACTGTCCCATCAATAAGGCAATCACAATAAGTGTGATAACTTCTCAGGGCCAACATGTAAAGCTGTATACATTTTTCATTGCACATGCAAACCTGACCAAAGGTGCAAGTGGGACCTGAAATCAACCTGCGCTTCACTGGTCAAGTCTTATACCTGATAGACCTGCTTCTGCCCAGAGAGGAACTTTTACCTAATTTGCACAAAGATTTCTAGGGGCTAGCTGTGGTCTCCATAAATGCCGTGAGAAAAGTGCTATGGGAGCATGAAGCCAGAGGATTTTCCTTTGATAAGGTAAATTTGAAAGAACTTATATGCCAGAGGAGACATCACAGAAGAGGTAACATTTGAGGTGGGTCATGGAGGATGTTCAGTAGGCAGAGAGTGGCCAAGGGGTGTGGGAGTGGGCTCGGCATTTTGGTGTGTGGAATAGCCCATAGGGAGGTGCACAGGATTGAGAATCGTTGGTATAGGTGGAGAATAATTAGTTCTAAATGGTTAGGGTTTATGAAATAGAACAGAAGACTATGGGTCCAAAAAAGTAAGTTTGGGAAGGGTTATGATGACTTATGTATGCCACAGTGTGCTTTGTCTTATAGCTAATGGGGAGCCAGCGAAAGTTCAACCATAGACAAATAACAGCATAATAGGACTGATAATAAGACTGGAAACTATTTAAGGTACCATAAGAGGTGAGGAAGTCCTAAACCTAGGCAGGGAGTGGGGAGAGAGAGGAAGGTGCAGACTACAGAGATACTGCTCAGTCTTACTGAATGTGGGTGCTAATTAAAACTAGGGAATAGAGGATGACTCTGAGATGTGAGGGTGGATAGTGATGTCTTAACTGAGAAATTAATTATGTGAGCAAGAGCAGAACAGTTCGGGGTACAAAGACAGTGGGTTCCGTTTGGAACTTGCCGAACACAAGTTTCTGCTGAACATCCATATAGCAAAGTCTGATAGTTGAAAATTTATGTCTGTTGTTAATATATGAGGTAGAGAATAGAAATATTCATTTAGGAGACTGGAGATTTTGAATCTCTCTCCCTTCCTTCCTTTTTTTTTTTTTTTTTTTTTACCCCAACATAATAAATATTTATTGAAGGCCTGCCTTATGCCAAAGCTTATGCTGAATGCTGAAAAGACAAATGTAAATCTTGCCCTCAAGGAGGTCACAGTCTAGTATGGGTAAAGACGACCAAAATAACAGTGATGCACTATTAAATGTGTTATAACTGCAATACAAACACAGTGCCATGAAAGTACTGAGGGGGGACCTCAACTCTGTTGGAAGAGGAGTGAATTATCTGCATAGAGTTCCTGGTATTTTCAGGGCATGCCATGAGACCTGCAAAACTAAGATATGCACATTCAGAACCACTTTTGCTCTGCTTAACTTGCAGGGAAGGCTTTCATGTACTTGAGCTACTTGAGCCTAATGTATTATGCCTTATACTTGCCATTCATTTTTTGGACATGAATATGACAGACGTCACCACACCACTAGGTGACAGAGCAAGTGAGCTCTCCCGAAAGAAAAGTCTAGAACTACTCTTGAGGAAACTAGTTTATGCGGGCTGAAAATGGCCCAGAACAAATTTACCCTGTAGGTCTTGGTAGGATGCATTGTTTCCAAGGTCTATTTCAGTATCACTCATAGATGTACCAGTGGGAGGACTTATATCTGAAGTCAGGTCCAGGTAGGATATCTCTTATTTAAGACAGTAACTGGATGAATCCCCCAGACGACTTGCAGAATTACTCTGCTATTTGGCTTTTGAGTTCTTAGTGAAGCTGCTTGATTCCCATCATTTGAAAGTTCAATCAGTATTGCTTTTTCCAGCTGAAACTTCATTAGGATTCAAAGATTTTCTTTTTTGTATTGCCATCACTTACAGCAATAGCCAGCAGATGGCAATGTAAAAGTTGCTTCTTTGTGGAATTTTCCACCCCAGCATTTTCCAAGACTGTGGGTATTCTCTAACACAGGCCCCATTTGTGGGGGTACTGTGATCTTTATTTAATTCATTTTCAACAGGCCATTAATATATTCAGAAATTTAGGAAATAAACTCACATTCAATGCCGCTAAATGCATTAAAACTCATATACTTGAGAACTCATCCACAACCATAAAAATGTCTATCACTTCATTGTACACTGATTGCAGATTTCTTCCTTTTAAAAATTTACTCAGATTCAGGCAGAAGTCAAGTTTTGGGTTCTCTCTCCACAGTCATCCAATTTCTTCCTTGCCTTCTCTGGCTGTATCTTCAAAAATCACAGAAGAGCAGAGTTGGAAGAGATCCCAGAGTTTATCCAGACCCACCTCTCACTAAAGCTCCCTTGAATTGAGATCTCCCAGCCTGTGGTTGAATATGCCCAGAGGCAGGGAACCCATTAAGGCAGTCTTTTACATTTTTTAGATTGTGTTAATCTTAGAAAGTTGTTCTTTGTAATGTTCCAAACCCTGCCTTCCCTGTGTAACTTGAATATCCCCAGACACTACCAGCCTATGGACCCTAAAGTTTGTTGACTTTTCCCTTTCATTGGAAAATCTGTGTGAGTTCCTAGGAGGGTTCAAGGCATTCCATTCCGGAGGGAGCCTTGTCTTAGCCTCTGCTGCTACCCTAGTGGCCCTGGTGAGAAGACTACTTTTCACTCCAGGTGCAGCCCCTCCCTGCTCCCTGAGCTATAAACACTCAAGGGGCCAAACTGGGTGTTATTTTTCACAGGCCTTAAGGCCTTGGAGCAACTTGGTGTTTTGTCCAGAGATGGGAATTCTACCCCTTTCCTCAGTTCAGCATTGAGCTTTTTCTCTTGGGACCTAAAGCAGCATGGCTTAACACCCTGACCCCAACTGAAGTCCACGGTTAAGTTCCTGCAGCTCTTGGTCCTATAAAAGTCACACCTGGTCTTTAGGGCCAAGCCTTAGAATATTTGTGTTCAATTCATTGTGTGCCTCTACCTCCCATGCACCTTATTCCCCAGGCAACTATATAAACAAACTCCCCATTAGCAGGTTCCCTGAATCCCACGTCTGCTAGGGAGTACCACAGACCACCAGAGATACTCCAAACTCCAATTGAAGGTCCACTGGGCTACCTGGTCACACCTGTAATTCCTGGCCTTAATCATCTTCCTGACCTCTGGAACCAACTGAATTATGTTTAACCCCTTTCTCATCAGCAACCAACCCATTGGCATTTGAGGCCAGCTCATCTCTCCTCCAAATCTTCTTTTCTCTATGTCAAACATGCCGATTTCTTCAGCTACTTCACATAAGCAGTTTTGCATTTGTCCATCATTCTGGATCTTCTCTCCAAAGACCCAGTGTTCCAGAGATAAGCTCTCAACCTTGACTCCTAAATACTTAGCAGAAGTGTAATATCTTACAGGTGCAATCTACTGGTATTCTACTCTTTAAACTGATGAGAAAACAGTTCATTGCTAGAATTGGATATTAATGTTCCTACTTATAGAATTGTGGCATCATCTTTTGGTCTATAAACCTTGTGTTATAAACTAAAGAAGAAAAAGGAAGGAGACAGAAAGAGAGAAAAAAGAGGAGGAAAAGGAAAATAGCTAGCATTTTTTAAGTGTATTTTATGTGCCAGTCATTGTGCTAAGAACTTTTCATTATCAACTTTTGAAAGAGGCAGTTCGTTTTCATTTGGAGAGTCTTACTTTCCAAGGCAACTATGAAATCGTTGTCAAGACTTGGTTTGGAAGTCAGCCTCAATAGAATAGTACAAAATCCACTTGGCCCAGGGTTCTTGTGTGAGCCTAGGGGTTAGTGCCTCCAGAAATGGTGTGCCCCGAGTGTAATGGAGAGATCCCCGCGTGTTCTCTCTTAGCTGCCTAATAGTGGGAGAAGTTGCTGTGAATGACGGCTAAAGGCAGCATGGGTCAAATCTTGATCAACTTCAACGGTGGGACCCTTGATTTCTTCAAGTGCTAAAAGGAAATAATTTACCTTTTACAAAAGCAGCAGAACGCAGCTGCATAATGTGTACATAATACTTGACTCATAGTAGACACTGAAAAAGGAGGATCTTTTCTTCTCTTTGTATTAATGAGCTGTTAGTGCTAGGGGGAGTCATGAGGCCAAAGAAAGGGAGTCCACCAGACCCAAAGCGGGAAGTCTGCTGGCAGAATGCCCAAATTCCACTCACAGTAGTGGGGTCCCACTCTCTGAACTCAGAGTGTCACACTGAGCTGGCCTCAGGACACCAACTCTCTGGGACCCCAGACAAATATTTCATTTTCGTTCTCATCTGTAAAATAAAGGAGTTTCTTTCAGTTCTAAAATGGCTGTGATTTATTATTAGTCATTATCATTTCCACATTGTTCTTAGTTTTGTTTTTGAATTCAAATCACAGTAAGAAAAATAGCTTGGCCAATATGATTAATTGTAACAAAAATAAAACACTCTTTGAGCAGACTTAACTTTTCAAAATATTGTTTTCCTGAATAATGTTAGTAAAATCTACTAAAATCGATTTTAGGCTATTTTTATCTGGTTTTCTTATTAACTTGGCTTTGGTTCATTTAATTTGATTAATAAACCGATTTTAATGTTAAACTCTGAGGCAGATAGGACAGCTATCTTTCTCATATTTACTAAGACCTTCTCCAAATGGTAGCTCCTTTTAAGATATTTATAACAGCTATTCTAGCCGTGGATTTTTTAAGAAAAGAACTGAGAAATCAACCCTGAAAGTTTCTCTGTGACAAATTGAAGATTTTACATTCTAATTGTTTCTTTTAGTAATTATAACTTTCAAAATCCATTATTCATTCAGGAACATAAACTGGACTTCAATAAAGTTTGCAGTACTTAATTTCCTGGATATAACTTTTTTCTTTTTTTATGAATCCTTACAGAGCTTTATTTTCAGTTCATTACTTTTTTCCATCATAAACTGTACACTCTCTAAAAATACAGAAAAGGAGAAAGAAGAATGGGTGGGGACGGGGAGCAGGGAGTCATTTATAGTTATCCCACCTAAAAAAGTATTAATATTTTGGTGTTTTCCATCCAGTGTTTTTCAATTTTGTGTCTTTTTTTTTTCTTGAGGACAGTAGGACAGTTTCTCATGTTATTACATATTCTGTAAATGTGATTTTAAAATGGCTACACAATATTTTATGATTTATTTTAAACATTCTCTTATGTAGATTCTTTCTTTCTTTCTTTCTTTTTTTTACTACTATAAGCAACACTGCAAAGGGCAACTTCACACATAAAACTTTTTCCATATTAGGATTATTTCCTCATGACTGAGTTTCAGAAGTGGAATTTCTGAGTTAAAGTGCCCGATCGTTGTAAAGTTCTTGGCACATACGTTATTGCTGAATAGCTTTGTAATGGTTACTCCATATTTCCACACTAGTACAAGAATGTCTTTTTTAGTATTCTTTTGTGGCTTTTTCTTTTAACCTCCAAATGAAGCTTTTCAAGTGATGTTGAGTGTTGTTGATTTGTGCCTGCATTTTGTTCAGTTATGACAAAGAAATCTCAATGGGAATTTCATACTGTAGGTGGCAGTGGGGGATCAGTAAGTGATAAGGTACATCGAGTCTCATAAGGTACATCAAGGTAAAATTCTCTGCTAGGATGATTGTTAATCGTGAACATGGGACTTTTCAGATAGATATCAAATTAAAGTTATATTTCTTGTCTACAAATGCCAAATTATGGGTGATTTCTAAAGGTAAAACAGGTCATTCCCTTTTAACATAGCAAGGAAGCCCATTTTCTACTAATTTTAAATGCATATGAGCAAACATTTATGAGTTTCTTTGTGCATGTTCATATGCATATGTAAATACCTATATCCACATATATTAAATAAAAACAGTGTTGGAACATTTATCTTTGCATATACACAATTTACAGTACTTTAAAATATATATATATGAAGTAATTTATTCTCCCAACATTTCATAAGGTTAAGGCAGAGTGTGATCAACTTCAGAGTCTAGAGAGTTATTATCATCAGTGACTACAACAGAACACTTTCTAAAAGGACTGGTGTATTGGCTATATTTTATTAAAATGAGAGAACTCTTTAACAATTAAATGTGGTCTTATGGGTATTCCACAAAAGGGAAGACAAATTAATTTGCTAATCAGAGCTCCGGAGCTGTATATCCAAGAGGAAAAAGAGGAAAGACGAAAGAAAGAGGAAAAAACAGGAAAGGGGCCTTTAGAGATGTTACTCAGGCAACTAAAGAGTTAGTTTCACTTTAACCAGCAATCTATACCCCAGTAAATGCCTTGGATTTCATATTTTGGAGTGTCTGTTAATTTCTGCTGAATTTGCTCTCTGTGAGGGGCTAAAAGCTTGGTGGGTAGATAAAAATTCTTTATAAACTGCTGGCTTCTCTTTGCTCCAGAATACCTTCTGGAGCCACTTCAAAGGCAGGAGCCGTCGTGTGCTTCTCTAAGCACAATCTCCTAGAGTGAACCCGGGAAAGAAAGAAAGGAATGAGTAGGAAAATCATTCTTAGCCACCCTAAATAATATCACCAATTGGTTATCAAAATGTATCTGCATTTTGAAAATATCAGAAATCAATAAAGGCAAAAGACTGCCTCTAAGGATATTTATTCATCAAATTTGCAGGTTTGCATGTGCTTCTGAGAGGATTGCTCATTAGATCTTAGATCAAGAGCACAGAACTGACGTATGCTGAGTGAGAGTCAGCATTAACATTATGAAGTTAACTATTTGAACCTAGCAAATCTCTATCTAGATATCATACACAATGAACTATATCATTTCCAAATGCTCAGGACTCTGTCAAACCTGGGAAGAATTTGTCAAGGGCTGCCTCGACTTAGAATCATAAACTCTTGGAAGGGAAGGATCTTAGATTAGTTCAGCCACCTTATTTTTCAGAAGAAACCAATAACCAGAGAGGATAACCGACTTTCCCTGCACCACAGAGAGAGTTAGCACCAAGGCAGGCACAAAAGCACACATCTTCTGACAGGCGAGCAAAGCTTCCTACTTGTTTCAGTCTGAAACATTAGGCTGTGAGAAAATGCAGTGTCATCACATCACAGGTTTTTTACCTGAAGTTTTTTTGCCAGCATGGAGAATGGGGAAGTTACTTGGTCTGTTTCTGTGTTATACATTCTAATAAAGAAGATTTTTTAAAAAAACAAAAAACCAGAATGTCCAATTGTGTGGCAATAGTGGGCTGGGTTGGTTATGGGCAATATTTGGTTCTGATCATGATACATTTTTCCCATGCAGTGCCCAGGCGCTGGTAGGTGTTTAACAGTGGTAATGTCCCAAACCTGGGGATAATGTCAGTGCTGTTTTCTTCCCCTTTAACTTCAACATTGGCATAATGGAAATGGTTGGTAGGGAGGAAGTGTGGTATTATGGAGAGCATGCTGGGCCAGGCCTGACTGGATGGGCCTTGGAAATATAAGTTAACCTCCCTGGCTTTTAGTTTCTCCATGTGTAAAATCAAGACCCACATGATTTCCTAGGATTTTTCAGCTCAAAAATGTCATGTTCTGCAATTTTACCTCAGAGGGACTTTGTGAAGGCTAACTTGTTTACAAAGTTCTCTGTGATCCCTTTATGTGGAAATTCCAACAACATCAAAAGATACAGATTTTTCAACCAGAGTTGAAAACTGTTTAATAGTCAGGTAATATATATCCTGAAAAATAGCACTGTTTTTATGTGTCTTTGAAAAGTTGGCCTGGCATGCTAATCTGTTTCCAAAAGCCTGCTTTCATAGATTGGCTTTGTCTTTTATCCACTGTCTATGGAGAAAGAAAGAGGTTATGTTAGCACAATTTGTACTGACCCTTATGTTCTTTTGCCTTCCTCGTAATTTGTTTTAGAATTTTAGCTCTTTCTTGGAGATGAGTTCTTTCCCCCCAGCTTTCACTAACCTCTCCTCTATTTTCTTCCTTCTTGAGTTTAGTAAACATATCTTCTGCCCCCCGCCCACCCCCATTGTTTTAGTTTGCTAAGCTGCACAAAGCAGTACCATAGAATGGGTTGACTTTTAACAAGGGGAATTTATTAGCTTACAAATTTAATAATGTCCAAATCAAGGCATCATCAAGGCGATGCTTTCTTCCGTAGACTGGCTGCTGGTAATCCTGGGCTTCTCTGCCACGTGGCAAGACACATGGCCACATGTGCTGGTCTCTCCCTTCTCTTCCAGGTTTCCTTGTTTTCAGTTTCTTACTTCCATGACTTTCTCTGTCTGTATTCATCCCATTTATAAAGGACTCCAGTAAAAAGATTAAGACCCACCCTGAGCCACACCTTGACTGAAGTAACCTATTCAAAAGGTCTTATTTACAATAGATTTACAACCGGGGAAATGGATTAGCTTTAAGAACATGATTTTCTGGGGTACATATAGTTTCAATTCAAACCACCACACACAGATACTAGAATGGCTATTATGTTAATTTCTCTAATAATATCATCCAAAGTGATAGGGCAAAACCAAAGAAAATTGAGGGAAAACACTAAAAACAGTAATAAATATGAGGTAATGCCAAGGTGATTCTTAAAAAGGCCAACAGAGAGCATTCTGTGGAAAGATTTACTCTTTGGAAGGGAGATAATTTAGAAATAAATTGTTGAGAACAGAGATTTTTTGAACCAAGGTGATTTTATAGGGATCAGGAAGGATAATATATAAGAGCATGAACAAATAATAAGACTTAGAAGTGAACAAAGTAGAAAAAAGAAGCAGGCATTGTGTCTGGCCAGAGCAGGAGTGCGGAGGGTATGTTTACCGTGTTGACCAAGAGGCCGACTTGTAAATGCAAGTCTTTCAATGTCAGCCATACATAGATGAATGGAGCTGAAGAGAATCTCAGCCTCTGGCAGGAAGCATCTGGGAAGATCTTTTTTTTTTTTTTTTTTTAATATTAAATACCATGGGGCAGGATTGTAAGGATGAAGAACTCAGTCAACAACTGCCTCACAAGGGATAAGAAAAATTCTGCCATGATATTCGCAAAGATAAAGAAGAAAATTTACACTCTAAGAAGTACCATTTCTTTACAGAATACCTCTTGGCATTTCCTGAATGAGTGGGATTAACAATCTAAATAAGTCATATTTCAAGAGGTAATAGCAACAGATAAAATTTCAAGGGATTATTAAAATAAATTTGAAAATATGGAATACTTCATGAATTTGTGGGTCATCCTTTCACTGGGTCCATGCTAATGTTCTCCGTATTGTTCCAATTCCAGTATACTTGCTACCGAAGCAAGCACAGAGGGGCAGATCTTTACCTTCTGTACAAACTCAACCGTCATCATTGGTTCCCCAGACTTCCATCATTTTGATGGCCCACACATTATATTCACCTAGAATTTTCCTTAATACAATTAAATCTCATTTCTTTTTGTTGTATCTTTAAGGACTTGAGAACAATAGCCATTTCACAAAAATTCTTTTATATAAAGTAAGACTGGTTTTCAAGATTCATATGTACAAAAAAGAAACCCGTGAGAAATTAGGAACAACTATTAACTTGAAAAAAGTAATCAATATCAATATCTAACTTCTAAAAATACTTCTTCATATGACTTTTTAAATTGTTTGCTTTATTTTCTTTTTATTTGCTTTTCTGAATTCTTCTGATTATCCATTTCGCTTAATATGGATACTGGTATTTTATCTAATGCATAGCATGAAGAAAGAATTTTGTTCCAAATTTTACACATAATAAGTTTCATAATCAAATTGGACTTTTTCCACAAAGCATAAAATTCCTAATTCATATTCAGTTTGTGGTAAACTATGATTTTCTATCTCTGATTTGCCTGGTTCTGGTTGCTCTGTTATACTTCAGTGGCTGGCTTTTTGTTCCTATATATTCCACAGTCTTCTTATCACTGTAGATTTTATTCTAGTTTTAATGGTATCTTATTTTAATTGGTCAAGAACATTTGGATACTTCTGTCTTCTAGAGTTGTAAATCCTACTTAATTTTAGAAAGTCTATAGCTTTTGTGAGGGCCTTCATATTTATTCATCAAAGGCACTAATGAGAATATTTAACTTACTGGTTTCCAAAACTATTCTGAATGAAATACCACCCAGAATGTACATCAAGCTGACATAGGTTCATGCTTTAAGTTGATTGTTTAATCTCATAGAATGGTGAGGATAGACATCCCATTTTGTTCAGTAAGTGTGCCTTGTCAAAACGAATCAATAGACATTTGGAAAGAGAGGTAAGCTCTCTCTATCACTTCCTGTCCTTTCTTTTGAGGAATGAGATCAAGTTAGTCTGGTACTTTTTGCCTCTTGTGACTCTATGTTGATTTTTTAGGCTGTTCTTCTAGGTACTAAAAGAGCAATGATAACAGGTATTGATGATGACCCATCTATAATTTCTAGGACCATCCCTTTAAATAAGAACAGAAAAGGTGAATACAAGAGACCCGGTTTCTCAGAGCCTTTTAGTTTCTATGCATCCACATAAACCATGGTTTAAAGCATATTGGCTTTGCTGATTTGAGTACATCCAGCTTTTCTACTGATCTATTTCTTTCCTCTTTCTATGGCCTGTTATCCTTCTGTTACAACAAACCAGCTCACTGATATTTTCTTTAAACACTGTCAAGCTGAAGATATGAAAACCCTGATCCTTACCCCCTTTGTTAAAACTGGACTTCCTTGATCATCCTTTCTTTTGTTTGTGCAAGACATTTGAAATTACTTTAGAAAATAAAACTGGACAATAGAAAATAGATTAGTAAGGTGTTATAGCTCCAGCCCTAGAAATTGTACTCAAATAGAGGAATTATGGGGCCAAATATCACATTTCTATATAAATGAGTACATTGAATACATTGTGGGTCAGTAATTCATATTTATTTTGAAATCTAGTAACATATTTACAAGTGTAGAATGTCTGTATAGTGGCAGTAGGTCACAAAAATTACTTTAGCAGTGGTATTCTAAACTAAGGAATCTAGAGGTATATAAATTTGCTTGAAATTAGGTTTTGCAACTTTCAAATATGTTCCCCCAAAGGGGGGAGGACATACAAACTGATAACAAAACTGAAATAAAGTGACATGGGGTGGGGGTGGGGAGGGAATAATAGTTTTTGTGGGGGACGGGCTCAAGATGGGAAAGAACTCCTTTGCTGTGTCCCCTTTTATTTATTGCCTTTAGTTTTACATACTCACCTCTCTTTAAAATCTTATGATTAATCCAAAAAGATGGGACTTATCTTTTTTTTTTGGATATCTTTTACTCTGCCTTTAAGTGTTCCTTCAATTCAGACTTCTATGTTCTCTTAGACAAATCAGAAAATGCTCTTGGTTTTATTTTTTCCTGCTATGTCCCTGGGTTAGTTATTATTCTTCCCAAATCTTTTCTTGCTTGCTTATTGCCTTTCCTTGCTAAATGAAGGCAATTAAGCTATTCTAAACACTCACATTTTTTATTTTGTAACAATGGAATTTAACTTAACAACAACAAAAAGACAAAATAGGTATAAATCATAAATAATGTAGATAATGACATAATGGCTTCCTAGTCAGCTTCCAGTTATTTCACAGATTGCTGGTCCTTGCTAAAACTGTACTTTTTTTTCACATGTATTTTTAACATTGATTTGTTGGAAAAGTCTTTTTTTCCCTGCTATATATTTTCAAAAGCACACGAGCCACACAATTAAGTAGAAACGATGGGCTTTGACTGAAATCCTTTACACAAATTACTGTCCATTGGATTTGGGGGAAATATTTATTTATCCTTTTCAGCTTTCCAAAAGTCTTGTCCTTTTGGTACCCACATCCAAACTTAGGGGCCTGAAGAGTTCAAGACTGACAGTAGGTGTGAAAAGTTTCATAGCCTTTTAAGAAAGTTCAATGGCTATGTTTGAGGAAGAGATATGTGTATTATGCAGACTGCTAGCTAATGCAGATATTGTAACATATGGAATTCATAAAGGTCCAATTACAGGACCTTCACTGTTTGCCACGGTTTTAACTTATGTAAGTTATTGATTATACTTTCATGAGATCATAATCAAAAGGTTATTCTTTGGTAATGGTGTGTTAGAAGAGCTTTATCCTGAACTTCAAAGCCGTCCTCTGAGCCCCAAGAACAAAGGCTTAGAAGTTTGAATCAGGGCCAGAATCAGTCCGTATGAGTTAACGATGTTCCAGACCATCCGGGAGCTGAATCCACCTATCCACATGCATGAACTTTCTCTCATCACATCGGATCAGCAGTCATCACTAAAAGATGACAGTGGATTCAGCTTTAAAGTGCCTTTTTTAAAAAGTGAATCAGCTTGAATAACTGTTGTGTCTGTTCACATCTGCCTCATAACCATTTTTTTTTTAAAACTGGAAAGCAGTGACATTCACCATGCCTTTAGGAAAGAGTGATTATCACAAACTAGGTATACATCTATGAACAATAATTATAAATATAAGAATTGCAAAAATTTACAGAAAATAATTCTTAGAAATGGGAAAGCTAATGTGTGACTTAAACATTATGGCTTCAGATTTGTCCCAGTATTCTGGCACATTTTAAGTGGGCAAAAGAGAAAGACTATGAGGTTGGCTGATATTGTAAATGGAAAATCTGCTGCCCCCTCTTTGGCTCTTAAAATCATTATATAAGGATCTAAGGGCTTAAAATTATGACACCAAATACATGAAACACCATCATGTGTAATCTACCCTATCTCCCACCAGTCCCTGCAGACCTGTAATGTCAGCTACTTTCTTCCCGGGCCTTTGGATGACTCCTCAGGCAGATTCTGGAATTTCTCTTGTCACCCTGAGATACCAAAACACCCTCTAATTACTTTAGTGCCTAGATTATTCTCATTTCTATAATTAGAATACCCACTACCATGTAATAGTTAAAATTTTGATCTTCATTCAAAACTAAGGCTTCTCCCCTCCCCCAGCTGCAACCTGGAAGGCACCACATGGACCCTTCCACTTGGCCACCTCTGGTTCCTCCAGTGTTGGAAGGTGGGGGCGAGGGTGGGGGGTGTGGAAAAGAGAGACAATAAATAAGAGGCAGGGCTGTGACTCCACCTGACAGTGTTTCCTCTGCCCCGGAGTATGTAGAGAATTGATCTCTTGTTATGGGAGCTCTCCTGGGTTCTCAAGGAGTCCCCCACTGGGAGAAACTGGGTTTTGTACTTGGAATGCCTTCATGCTTCCCCTCAGGCTGGATGCTCACAGTCATTTTGCCCCACTCTCTCTGATCTAGCCACATTGGCCTCCTTGTTGTTCCCTGAGCTTGCCAGGTATGCTCTCATCTGAGGGATCTGATGCTAAACTATTCTCTTCACCAAGATGCTCTTCCCCCATGTATCTACACAGCTTGCTCCCTCACTTTATTCTGGCCACTTCGTTTAAGCATCCCTATCTGTCCATCCTCTCTGAAAAAGCAATCTCACCCCTCCCTCATGTACCTTTATTCTCTATCCTCTTTCCCTGCTTTATTTTTCTAACTGCACTTATCATCCCTTGATATATTATATGTTCATTTAAACATATTTTTTTAATTATATGTCTCTGCCACTGTATTAGTTAGCCAAAGGGGTGCTGATGCAAAATACCAGAAATCTGTTGGCTATTATAAAGGGTATTTATTTGGGGTAGAAGCTTACAGTTACCAGGCCATAAAGCATAAGTTACTTCCCTCACCAAAGTCTATTGCCATGTGTTGGAGCAAGACAGTTGCCAACATCTGTGAGGGTTCTGGCTTCCTGGGTTCCTCTATTCCCAGGGCTTGCTTCTCTCTGGGCTCAGCTCCTCTGCTAGCTCCTCAAGGCCAGCTGTAGACTATCAGGCGAACGGCTTGTTACTCTTCCCGGGACCTTTTCTCTTTCCTCAAGACCAGGCTCCTCTGTTGCTTACTCCAACTCAAAACTCCAGCATCAAAACCCCAACTCTGTCCTTTGCCATGTCTTTTATCTGTGAGTCCCCACCCACCAAAGGGTAGGGACTCAACACCCTACTGATGTGGCCCAATCAAAGCCCTAATCATAATTTAATCACGCCCAGAGAAACAGACCAGTTTACAAACATAATCCAATATCTGTTTTTGGAATTCATAAATAATGCCAAACTGCTACAACCGCATAAATTCCGTAAGGTCCAGGACTTGACCTCTTTTGTTCACTGCTGCATCCTCAGCACCTAAAGCAGAATGTCTGATACACTAAAAGTGCTCAATAAATATTGAATGAATGAAAGAATGAATAAAGACAAACCAAATAAATAGGATGACTTATTCTTGTTTGTGGTTCAATTTGGAAAGGTTTTTGTTATTAATTGAAGTAAAGCATTGCCATGATCTGAGCTATTAGCTGAAACTGATCTATTAAAACTGAATATATTTTAGGAAATATAAGCACATTATAATATAAGCACAATAAAGAAATCAGGTGCGATTTCTTTCTATTCAATTCAAACTGTGATACAAGAAATTGGCTGTATGAGTGTGGTAGGTTGAGTCTTTTGGGGGACCCCAGAAAATTATGTTCTTAAATTAATCCATTCCTGTGAGTGTAAACCTATCATAGGTGGGACCTTTCTTTTGATTAGATCACTTCAGCAGTGTGGCCCACGGTGGGTCTTACTCCTCTTAAGGAGTCCTTTATAAATGATATGGATATACAGAGAAAAAGACCACAGAGGCAGAGAGGAGCCCACAGAAGCTGAGAAAGCCATGAAAGCAAGAGGCTGAAAGCAGTGGAGCCTGGAGGAGAAGGCAGAGATTGGCAGATGCTGCCATGTGCCTAATCACCCACTGCTGCAGCGTGGGGAGAAAGCAAGTCCTTATACCTTGATTTGGACACTTTCACAGCCTCAAAACTGTAAGCTTGTAAATTTATAAACATCCATTGTAAAACCCAACCCATTTCTGGTATATTGCCTTGTCAGCCTTTAGCTAACTAAAACAATGAGGTAAAACAATGAATTCAATTTTAACAGAAGCTAATACTCTTAGTTCCTTAATTAAGTTCATGTGAGTACCATTGTTATCACAATTTCTTAAAGACTTTCTTAAGGCTTCTTCTGTAGCACCTGCCCTGCCTTGTGCTGTCCTTCCTTTGGTTCCACTCTGCTGGAAAATATAGGCAATAAATACAACTGACTTAACCAAGGATTTTTTTTAAAAAACATATTTTATCATTAGAAAACTACAGGTAGGTGACTATGAGAGTTAGAAAAGTTGTAAATTACTTAAGAAATATCAAATAACTTGGGATATGCAATTCTTTAAGATTTGAAGTTTATTCATTTTACAATGAAGCCAATATGAGACTTTTAATTTTTTAAATAGCTTTTTATTACGGAAAATTTCAAACATATGCAAATGTAGACAGAGTGGAAAAATGAGCCCTTTTTTATCCATTACCCAAATGCAAGAATTATTAATTCTAGGGCAGTCGTGATTCCTCTCTACTTCCCACCCATTTCTCCCCTCCCATGTTATTTTGAAACAATCTCAGATACAGTATCATTTCATCCACAAATATTTCAATATGTATCTCTAAAAGATAATAACTTTTAAAAAACATAAGCTCAACACCATTAAAAATAATTCCCTAATATATCAAATATAGAGTAAGTGTTCAAATTTCCAACTATCTCTCATAAAAGTAATACATTTTTAAAGGTTTGTTTGTTTGAATGATGATTCATATAGGGCTTATACAGGTTGATGATTCAAATAGGGTTTGCACATTGGTTGACAAGTCTTTCAGGCCTCTTGTAATCTTTAGGTTTACCATCAATCTCTCTTTTTTTATTCTTTCAAAATTTTTTTTGAAGAATAAGTTTTTGCCCTATAGAGTTTTCCATGGTCTTTGTGATGTAGTTTAACATGTTCGCCTAGCCTCTGAATTTTTTATAAGTTGATAATTGGGTAAGGTATTTATAATCTGTTTTAAAGCTAAAGAAAGAAGATCATTCCAAATTTGCCTCTATATGTGAAGCCAAACTGTAAACCACATCTTGGGTAAGCAAAGAAGGAAAAGATTGTTTTAGACTATTTTCACAGCCCTTGAGCACATGACTGATATGCTTCAGGACTGGAAAGAACCTCCTTAATCACACTCCCTCCAGCCCCCAACACCAAGAAATTCCAAAACTGTCCCTTTCTATCTATTGGAACAGCTACTGTCTGGAAACTCTTGCTGCCATGCCCCACCAATAAGCGACTTACATATTGATCCTATTAATAATGGCTGACATTTGCTGAATGCTTACAATGTGCCAACATTGTGCTACCCACTTTGCATGCATTATT
The DNA here is from genome assembly GCA_026826555.1 of Tolypeutes matacus. NCBI lineage: Eukaryota > Metazoa > Chordata > Mammalia > Cingulata > Chlamyphoridae > Tolypeutes > Tolypeutes matacus. The sequence continues at coordinate 11,710,108 of JAKSZT010053801.1, read as the reverse complement.
TATTTTAATCCTTGCAACACTCTGTAAAGTAAGTACTGGCCTCCTTTTGGTCCTTCAAGCTTGCCAAACTTCCTCCTGCCAGACTTTATACACGTCAGCTTTCCTCTGAAAACAATGCTGCTGTCTCCATCTGTTTAACCTCCGCTCATTCTGTAGATCTCATTTCTGTCACCCTTTCTCAAGCAAGCCTTCCCTGACCCTCAAGCTCAGTCAAAGACGACCTATTCTCAAAGCATTATATAGCTGTCCTTTGAAGCCATTTGTCACAGACTTAGTTTTGGTTTACTAAGATTATTTGGTTTACTGGATTAATGACTAATTCCTTTCCAGACTGCAAGCTCCAAAAGGACAAGTCCTATGTCTGTTTTTAGTCATGCCTAGTTTCTGGCACACCCAATACATATGTGTTGAATGAAAGAGAGGCTAAGCCTTGTGCCGAAGACCAGCCGATAAGTAGTGGAATTAAAAATCAAGCCAAGTTGGCCTGACTCTAGCCCAGATTTCACCCATTCACCCCAGCCTCATGGATATTGTTATTTGGATTACAAACTGTTTCCCTTGGAGAGGCAGCCCGTGACCAGCTTAGACTCCTTGGGCTTGGTCTCATCTTATTGCCCATTCCCTGCTGACTTGTGATCGAGATCTTAGTTTCTGCCTCTTTCAGTCAGCCAAGGCTTCCCAAGTGTACATGGGTTTCTGTCTCATTGAAAGTCAGAAATTTCATAACTTTGGATGTGTTTTAGTTACCTAGGCTTCTCAAGGAAATACCATGAAATGGGTTGACTTAAACAATGGGAACTGCTAGCTTATAGTTTTGAGGATAAAAGATAATCCAAATCAAGGCATCATCAAGGCGATGCTTTCTCCCTGAAGACTGTGGTGTTCTGGAGCTGACTGCTGGCAATCCTCTTGGCTCCTCTGTCACATGGCAAAGCACATGGTGTTCTTTTTCTTGTCTCTCCCTTTCTTCTGGGTTCCATCAATGTCCAGCCCCTTGCTTCCCGTGGCTCTTTCTCTGCCTGTATGAATTTCACTCCACTTGTAAAGGACTCCAGTAATAGGATTAAGAACCATCCTGATTGAGGTGGGCCACACCCATCAAAACGTCCTACTTACAATGGGTTCACATGCACAGGAATGGATTAGATTTCAGAACAATTTTTTTCCGGGGGTACATACAGCTTCAAACCATCACAGATGGAAATAGTAAAAAGTAATTTACTTATTTTTTTTAGAATATGACTAATTTGATTCAAAGTTTGCATTCTTTTTTTTTCCAAACAGTTTTTGAGCCACCAAAAAATATGTTAGTCACCGGGGATTCAAATAAGAATAGACAAAGTCCTTTCCATAGAGGAACTTATAGCTTAATGGGGAAGACCAGTAAATAGATTGTTACAGTCAGTATAGTAGTAAAGATAAGAGAAAGAAAATACAGGGAGAGAGCATCTGGGGCAGGGAAAGTTTTACCAAAGAGGTGACATTTCATCTGAACCTTGAGAAGTCAGTCAAAGTTTGCCTAGTAGGTAAGGGCAGGGAGCGTACATTCCAGGCATAGAGACCAGTGTGTTCATGAGAGAACATGGCAGTTCAGTGGGCACAAAGCTCGCTGCAATTGGATCAAAAGATTTGTGAGGGGAGATGTGGGAGAAGAGGCTGGAAGGATGGGGGGAGGCAGATATAATACTGTGGCCAAACTCTTTCTTGTGATTAGAAACCAATTTAGGATTTTAAGTGGTGTGGTGATTGGTCCAGTTGGCATTTTAGGAAGGAAAACTGGATGATGGTGTAAATTGGAGGCAAAAAGGCCTGAAGGTAGGAAGATAGGTTAGGGGACAATTGCAGGAGCATAGGTGAGAAATGATGAGACCCTGAATTTTGGTAGTGATGGGGGATAGAAAACAGGGAAGAGATTTGAGAATCAATGTGAGTTTGTGGAGATGGTTAGTGAGAGAAAAGTGAGTTGTCTAGAAAGACTTAACTTTATATCTCAGGTAATCAGGTATGTGGTGCTATCTTAAATACAATAAACATGTTTGTTGGGAAGATAATGAGTTTGGTTCAAAGATGTTACATTCAAGGGGCGATGTCTGAAAGACAGTTGTCAATTTGAATCTAGAGCTCAGAAAAGAGGTTGCAACTGAGATAAAAATTTAGAGGCCACTAATACGTAGGTATAAAATTGAAGTCATAAAAATCCATGAGATACTCCAAGAAGAGAGCAGAACAAGGAGAGCAGACCTTTAGTTGTTCGCTGGAAACATCAACATTTAAGGCAGTGGTTCTTAACTTCTTTTGAGTCATGGACTCCTTTAAGATTGTGATAAAAGTTAGAGTCTCTTCTCCCTAAAAAATATTCATTTTGCATACAAACACAAAAACTATGTATTCTCTAAGAGTGCATGACAACACATTCATAACTCTTTTTTTTTTTAAGGTGCAGTTATAGAGAAGCATGTGCAAGTGATTCAAAGAAAGTGATCAGAGAAGGAGAAGGAAAAGTCAAAGAGACTATTGCTATATTGTCAAAAAAAAAAAAGAGAAGTTGATTGCAAAAAAAAAAAAATTTCAGAGAAAACGAGGGATAAAGATAACAAATTGCTCAGTGGATTTGACAACTTGGAAGTCATCAGTGACCTTTTGTGAGAACATTTTAATAGTGATGGGGGCAATGCCATACTGTAGTGAGCTGAAGACTGATGGGCAAGAAAACTGAGACCATGAATGTAAACTCCTTTGGAAGCAGTGTAATGACAAAGGAAGAAAGATAGCCTTGTAGAGTCAGGGTTGGGTTTTTAACTATTTCATCACATTAATATACATGCGGAAAGATGAGATAATTGATGGAGCTTGTCTCAAGGGGGTATGGAAGGGAAACAGGGTTGGGTGTGGATGGACTATATGTAGGTGGTTGGAGGGAAAAGATGAGAGAATTCATATCTGGTTATTTCTGTTTTCTTTGTCATCAGTTGAATGAAGTGGCAGGAATGGGGCAGAGGACTTTGGGGAAACTATGGTAATTGTGTGTAGGAAAAGGAAGAGACTAGAAATGTTTAAAAGAATTGCTGAAGATTGTTGGGGGCAATTGAAGTTGGCCACATATATTTAGACAGTTCTCAGATCATGAATTTTCACCATCAGAGTTCCTCAGGAAATCACTTCAGTCTGCTTCAGTTTCTTTTTCTTAAAAGAGACCAATGATGCATATGGAGTAACAAATAAAATACCATACATCTAGCGGAGCTTACAAGATTAAAGTATGTTGTATCTTCTAGGCAATGGCTTTTTCTGAAATATACAAAAATTTATAGTCTTGACTATTTGAATCTTCTGCTAGTAAGACTAGCCCCTTAAATTTTTTACTTAAAAAATCTGTAGTAATGAAGTTTTAGACTTTTTGTTTTCTCTTTGGCTCTTAGATAGGAAGAGAAAAAACTGGATCATTGGAAGATACTTTGTAATACAGTATTCTGACATATGAAATAGCAATCACATGAGAAAATTCAAATTAAGGCATATTGCCAAACCTTTACCAAAGTAGTGCAATGCTTTCTTTTTTTTAGGTACTGGGGCCAGGGATTAAACCTGGGACCTTGTATGTGGGAAGCCAGCACTCAACCACTGAGCACACCAGCTCCGCTGAGTTGGTTTGTTCATTTGCTTGCTTGTTGTTTGTTTTTGTTTTAAGGAGGCACCGGGAACTGAACCCGGGACCTCCCACATGGGAAGCAGACAACTACTTGAGCCACATCCGCTCCCCAGTGCAAACATTAAGCTAAGAGAAAAGTTTGTTTTCTTCTGGATTTTATCAAAGTAAGTTAATACTGTCCATGTGGATTCAATTATATATATATAAATATATATATATACACACACACATACACACATACATACATATATATATATATAAGAATTTAAGAAAACTGCCTGAATCTAAAACTAAGAAAAATATGACCTAGTGTTAAATATTTTGAAGGCCATCACTAAGATTATCTTCTGACATTTCTAAGCCAGTTAAAATTTTTCAGGCATCTACATTTTTATCAACAAAATGAAATAACTGCATGGCATGAAAGAAATGAAATATTAATTTTTCCTTTTTTGAGCTACTTATATGTGCTATCCAAGTTTATTTGTACATTTTGTAAATGTCATTCTATCCTAAGAAATGTGATGTGCTGAAATACACTGCCATTTGAAATGCATGAAAGAAGCGAAAACAATGGAACAAAATACTGGTGAAAAATAAATGTACAGCATGAAGTGTAAGGGTACTTGCTCTTTTTTTAAACTGAAGAAATAGTTCTTAGCACAATTCTCTTTTTCTTATTCTATGTAAGTGAATATGTAATGACTCCTTCTGAAGCTCTAAGGAAAAAACTTCAAATCCAAGTCTTGAGATGAGAGGGAAACACACACACACACAATAGGGAAGGTGTTCCATTCCCTTTTTCAGAACTCATACCTCTCTCTCTCACCTCCTCCAAAACACGGACAGTCATGCTCCTGCTTTATAAGCCTTGCTGTAGTCACAGTTAATTAACTGTTCTGTCTTGGCATCTAGGAGAAATTTGTATCTATGCTCTCAAACTCCTCCGCACTGTTTCTTTTTCCACACCTCTTTGGGTCGTCCTTGGTTCCCAAAGTGCCGGCTGCACCACTTGTAATGGAGTTTTCTTTCCTCAGTTCCTTACATTACTCCATCCATTATTGCCTAATACTGTCCTTTTTCCCAGTGCCCAATTTTCAGGTTGGCATCTACCCATAACTTTGCAGCTGCTTAAATTAGAGCAGACCTACTCTAAGGAGGAGATACTTCTCTTGGAAGCCATGAGAGAGAAAGGGGAATAGAAGCTTTCAGGGATGTTCCTAAGCAAAGCCTCCATTGCCCTCCCCATTGGAAATTTTAACAATCTGTGGTAAAAGCAGTGCCCTGGACTAGGAATACATTTGGTTTAGAGCCTACTTTGTATTAATACCTGTACTCTTTTTTTCTAGCTTATTTGGAAGAACTGAATAAAATCTTTTCCATTCAATGATGCTTTGCTTTCTACTCCCTTGTTACCCCTCCCTCAAAAAATAAAAATAGAAAACCTATAATTTTGGCTTTAATACAAAATAGCAAAATAGTTCTCTATTGCTTTCCTATCTTTAGGAATCTTAAAAAGCAAGTGATTTGTCTGGTACCCAGGTCTGTTATTGGTTTGTGTGAGCAGTGGTGAGACCAAACCCTTGGAGGGAAAAAGAGGAAAATGTCTTAAAAGTTCAGATTCATGTGAAGCCAAACCATGTGATCTCTTGCCAGTTTTAGTTTACAAAACTCTCATGGACCTGGATGTGTTTACTTGAACTTTAAGCTGTAATATTTACCATTATATTCCAATTACTTTACTCCCTCAACCAGCCCACTCACTGTGGTCTAGTCTAATGTATATAAAAAGCATTTCTAGAACAGAAGTGGATTGATATTCCCACTCTAAGCAACATTCATTTCAACTCAAGGCCAGTGAAATAACTAAATAGCTACTCTGCCTGAGAGAGTGCTTTTTCTTTTTGTTTTAGAAGTAAATTCTTCTTAAAGCCAGTTCCAAAAGAAGGCAGGAAAAAAATCATTGATTTTTCACAGCTTTCCAGTGATATTACAATTGCATATTATAAGTTATAGAAGGCAAAATGATTGGCGATCCAAGCGGGAAATATGAACCAGAAGTGCATTGGACAAAGTCATGTTTCAGAACTGGCCCTTGTTTACATTATCTGCTTACATTCTTTCTGGGAAGCTCACTGCCAAAGTTTTGTCCCAGAGCAAGGATAAAAAAGTTACAAACTACACACAGGTTGGCTGGATATCAAATGTCAATGTTCATTTGGTTACTCTTTAAAAAAAAAAACTTTTCTCTGTTCTCTATGTACACTGTGGTAACCAGCCACACAGCAAGGTAAGAAAGGGTCTTTTGACCCATAAAAGTAATTTAGCAATTGCCAAAACAGAAACACTGCTGCCTGTCGGTGGAATCAGAGGCTAATGCCACTTCACCAACAATGTGTTCTGCATTGCAAGGGGTTTAAACATCCAGATGCTTCTCAGTAGGTCATTTGTTCATTCAGCAAACATTTATTAAATGTCATTTGTTCATTCAGCAAACATTTATTAAATGTCTTGCTTGTGCACAATACTGAATGAGTCTCCAATAGCGTGCAAATATATATATAAAACCCTATCTAAAAATTAGATGAGAATACACAATATGTGCATGTCAAAAGGTAACATTACATGGCGGTAAATATATAAAGGCCAATCTGGTTTAAGTCCTATAGAAGTTCAGTATAAGTGAAATCGTTGGAACATAGGCATGGCTATGGTATGTACAGCTCAGGCCAATTGAGCTCCAGAAGAGGATCCCTATTGAGTGGCAAGAGATAAGGAAGACTGTGGAGGACAAGGAACAGGCTAAAGACCTTATCTAGGAGATAAGGGGAGAGTGAAATTTTAGTGGCTTATATTTTGCCATATATATATATATTTTAAAGATTTTATTTATTTATTCATTTATCCTCCCCTTGCTGCTTGTGCTCGCTGGGTCATCTAACCACGCCATGCGGGCGGGCTTGCCTTCACCAGGAGGCCCTGGGAACTGAACCCGGGGCCTCCCATATGGTAAACGGGAGCCCTACTGATTGAGCCACAGCCGCTTCCCTATTTTGCCATATATTTAAGAGAGGAAGACAAGAAGGCTATTTCTCAGACTGTTATAATAATGCAAATATGAGAAAATAAAAACTGAGTTGGGGTGAAAGCAAAGGAAATGAAAGGCAGAGACAGGGTAAAAAAATATAAAAGGAGAACAGATAAGATTTTGGTGTCTGGCCGTGGGGACATGAGATAGAGGCAAGAAGCAATAATAACTTTGTTGTTGGAAAAATGATACCACCATTGATAGATATTAAGAAATCAGGGGAGAATCTAATTTTGGAAGATGGTGAATGAGTCTCCACGTAAAGGCACATTAGATCATCCGTGCGCGCATACCCGTGAGGAGACAGTGAGAGGAGTCCACACTTTGGGACAAGGTGTGAATGATCCACGTCGAGCATCATTTCCCAAAAGGAAATAGTTCAGCCTGTGAGAGTACATGAGTTTTCTAAAATTGTATAAAGAAAGAGGAGCTGAAAACTGCACCTTAGTGATTTTCTCCGATTATGAGATGAGAGAAGAAAACCACTGAGGAAACACAGGAAAATCAAGAAGTCGGGGGAGAATCATCAGTGTCACAGAATCCAAGGATACACAGTTTTAAGTTTGAAGGATGAAATTTTGCAGACAAGTGATGAGAACAAAGCCGAAGAAGAAATGAGATCTGGAAATTTGGGGTCTAGATATTGAAGCATTAGGATGACTCATTTAAGCAAGCTTATCTGTTTTGTCTAGAGCATTAGCTTTGAGCTCTTTCTCCTCCTTGCTTATTTTAGTAGATTTCTTCTTGCTCTTCACATGCAGTGTAAGAGCTATTTTAAATCACTTAAGTACCTCTCCTATTCAGTACCCTGCTAATCTTCACTTACTAGTGTGCTGTAGTAATAGTAGCTTGTAAAAATAAAATAAAATAAAACAGGATATATTAACATTAGTTCAAAATTAGGTGAAGAATATGAGCCAGCATTGACTGAAGAATAATTGAAACTGTCAATTAAAAAAGAGCAGATTGTTATGAGAATTAAATGAACCAGAGTATAGTAAACATTCAACAAATATTATCTGTAAATTTTTAAATCTTATGACTCCTGTATACTTTGTATCGATAAAACGCCTGAAATTTTCTTTGGGACAAAAAAGATGCCCTTATTTTTATTTATTTATTTTTTGTGTTCTCCCATGATCACTTAGGTCAACATCATGGTATATCAAATGAAAAGAGGTTTGGAGCTATGAAGACCTTTGATTCTCAACTCAGAGTTTCCTGCAATTATTATGCTTATTAGATTAATTATACACAATAAACCCAGAATGTCAAAGGTGTAAGAAAAAAAAAAATACCGTATTCTCTCCATTCCTACCAGTGGTTAATGCAATTCTCAGCTTTCTTTCTCCAGATCTACCTAGAGAAGAGCGCCAGAGCAAAGGCCTTTTAGGAGTTGTCCTAGTTTGCTGTTTAAATGATGTCTTCATCTCTTCTGGAAGGAACAGCCCTAATATTCAGCCAAGTCACTTGGAAGCAGTTAAATGTCCTCTTGCATTCTTCTCTAGATAATATTTGAGTGTCTTTTATGCTTGTCTATGAAAAGAAAATTTACTGCATGACAAACCAGGCCAACAAAATTTTTCAGCAATTTAATTTAGAAGTAAATTATTCTCCTGAATAGACCCCTTCTTTGTTTGAATACAAGGCAATCCTTTCATGTGTTTCCCAAATAAGCACTTTACTTGCCTCCACCTGAGTTTCCACTAATGTCACTTAATGAAACAAAATGTACTTTTCTTAATAGGGTCTCATGCTCTCCAATATACCACTTCCCTATAACATTTCATGCTCTTAGTTCTTTTATCTAAGTAATAACTCTACCATTTGTGAAACTTGTTCTCAAACTGTAAAGCTAGCTCTCTGTTCTTTTTGGCATAGGATTTAAAGTTTTATTTGCCCCCAAATAAGTTTTTCCAGTGGAGAGGTTTGGGTCTAAGGATATTTATTACATTTTAAATAGAGTAGTCCTGTCTAGAAGTTAGATTGTGACATTCTAAATCTATCTTTTATTTCATCACCCATTTACCATAACTTTAGGGAAAATATTTAAACTCTTATATCAGTACAGATATCTGCAAAACCTCTCATTTTAGCATTCTCACTATTTATTGATTGTGCTCTTTTTTTTTTTTTTTTTTTTTTTAACAAGAACATGTCTCCATCACAAACTTTCTTAATATTGTAGTTAAGAATCAGTTAAGCATCAAAACTCTAGAGTGGGAGAATACAACACTACTTTCTGTATTTCATAACTGTTTGAGTAGAAGATATCATTTTCTCAACTAGAGATCAAGTGGGAAAATGAAAACATTTACAATGTAAAGTTTTATGGCTTGTCATATTGCAGGAGTGATTTTTGCATTTTTAGATGTTTCTCTCCATAATTAAATCGAGACCTTAAATATAAACCTTTCAAAGTGAATGGGACTGGAAAATAAATGTTAACAACAAAAACCATTAAATTTTAGACTTTAATGTCTTCTTTTGCCAGTAGGTTACTGTTTTCATTATCCCTTATTTATTACAGCTCTCCAAATTCTGATCAAAAGACTCACTCCAGATTTGAAAAGAATTAAGGAATGACCCAAGAAGCTGAGAAGGATTTTGTAAGGGCTATTTGAAGATTGTTTTGACAGCATTTGTTTTCTTAAGAGCATTGTTTCCCTCAATCCTTTCAGGGGACAGCAACTAAATAACATCATTTATGTAAAAAGGCTACCTTTTGTGCATATTTTTTATATATGCTATTAATGTTTTTAAGAGGCCACTTCTTTCGAGCAGAGGCTCTCATTCTAACAGGAAAGTAATTTATGCATGCATAGTATCTTAAACATCATGGGCTCCAGAATTCCTGTAGTGAAAACTGTCACTTCCCCATCAGACATATGACGAGCTGAGAAGTGCCTTCTCATTCTCTGTGGTTTCTATGGTATTAATTGTCCATGCCTTTTGTTGTAGGCAGAATACTTCTATGAATTCCTGTCTTTGCGCTCTCTGGATAAAGGCATCATGGCAGATCCAACCGTCAATGTCCCTCTGCTGGGAACAGTGCCTCACAAGGCATCAGGTGGGTGGTCTCCACTTTTAGAAAGGTTTATACATAACATGTAATGGTTGTGGAATAATATTTAAGATCCAGATGTCACCCATCAGAGGGATTATCGAAAGTTTTCCTGAATAGATCAGTTGGTTTTAGGACAGCCCAGTTGTTACCACTGTAAATTCTTCAGGCAAAGGATTATGATGGGAGTGAAGAAATGAAAGTTTTATAATTTCCTAAAAATTCAAGTTAGCCCAAACCTATATCTAGTAAATAAATGATTCAAGTTGTTTATATTTTTAAGTTAGGTGAGATATATCTATCCAATAAGCACAAATTAAAGTAGCATAGATAAATGCAGCAAATATGCAAAATAAGTGATTGGGGGCAGAAGGGATAAGTCAAGAAAAACTCCCCCAAAATGATTACTGTATTAAATTGGAATATGAGGGAGAGAAGGGACCTGGAAAAGTGATAGAAAGGGGTTCAGCCTTTCAGGTCTAATCATCCTTCTTTGCTAAGAAAATAATAATATTTGGTATTTGTTTAGAACTTTTCAGCTTACAAAATCCTTGCTCATGATTATCTAATATGAGTACTGGGAGGAGATCAAGGCCAGAATTACAGCTCCCTTTCACATATCAGAAAAATAATATTAACATTATGAGGTTTAACTGACTTGCCCAAAGCCACATATTAGTAATAAGTGATGAAGCCAAAACTAGAACCCAGGTTTTCTGACTTTTAGAAAAATATAGAGAGATTGCCTGTGTTAAAATGTTCACATATTTCCTTCTAGTCTTTTTTCTATGAATATGTATTTATGTAATTTGGATAAAATTGTATATTTGATTTTACATCATGGTTTTTTTGTGTTTTTTGTTTGTTTGTTTGTTTTTTAACATTTGTACATGGGCATTTTCCCATGTTATTATAGATTTTTCCCAAAGTTGTTTGTAATGCCCTCTTGAATATACCATAAATAATTTATCCATTCTCCATAATTTGTTATTTAGATTGTTTTTAAAGTTTGCATATTAGAAATACACACTAAATATCATTTTTAAACAAATAGATGGTAACCTCCATGAGGGCAGGAACCATATTTGACTTACCCACCATGGCCTCCAACACAGGACCCAACACCTGACTGACACTTAGATAATAGTTGTTGGATTAATGTGTGTGCCAATATCTTTGTTCTCATTCCATGATTTTGTTAACATAGATTCTTAGAAGTGGAATTATTGTCAAAGTGTATGAACTATGAACTTTTTAAAGGCTCTGAGGACAAAATGCCCAAATGCCAAATTACATTCCATAAAGGTTTTGCCGGCTTGTACCTTGATCAGCAGTGTGGGAGAGAGCCTGGCTTTACTGTAACTTCAACATAGGATATTAATCATGTTTACTGTCTTACTAAATTAAAAAGTGAAAATTGATTTCACTTTTCACTTTTAATTAGTTTTTTTTCATTGAGGCAGGACATATTTTCGTGTATCTGTTAGTCAGTGTAAAATGTCAGTGTCCTGTGCTCATTTTTATATTGAGACAATAATGTTCTTCTAATTGATCCTCTTTTTAAAAAAAAAAAATTATTTTTTAAAAGATACTTAGATTACATAAATATTACGCAAAAAATGTAGGGATTCCCATATGCCCCATTTCCCACACCTCCCACAACCTCCCACATACACATCCTTCATTAGTGTGGCATATTCATTGCAATTGATAAACACATCCTGGGGCTTTGCCATTAAGCATGGACCGTAGTTCACATTGTCGTCTACACTTTCTCCCACAGTTCTGCATGTTATGTGTCTAATTGATTTTCAAAGCTCTGTATATATTAAGTATATTTACCCTTTATTGAGAATTTTTTCAAGGCATCAATTACATTTTAATTTATTTTGGACAAACAGAAATTTCAAAATTTTATATGGCCAAAACTGTCTTTGCCTTTGTGAATTTTTTTCCATTACTTTTTTGTTTGGAAATTTTTTCCTGTTCCAGAGAACAGCTAAGAAATAACTTATACATGCTTTTAGTACATGTTATAAAAATGTGTTTTGGCAATAGTATGAGGGTCCGGCTCTAACCTGATATTATCTTCTAAGTCATCAATTTTTCTGATAGGGGATGTTGAATTAATTTTCCTTCCTCAATGATTCAAGATAAGCCCTTTGTTTCCCATTAAGTTCTTCTATACATAGGAGATTTTTTTTTAAGCCTAGTGTTTGTTCTACTATTTTAGTATTTCATTTTGTAGTTTTAAAATAATTAGTGGTGGGTCGGATGTGGCTCAACTGGTTGGGCGTCCGTCTCCCATATGGAGGGACCCGGGTTCGATCCCTGGGACCTCCCGGTAAAAAAAAAATAATAATAATAATAATTAGTGGCATGACCCTGTCCCTCTCACTCTCTCTGTAATTTGTTTGTCTTATTCTTCTAGAGGATTGTTAAATAATTTTATCAGATGGCAAATGAAAATTCCATTAGGAGCTCATTTAAAACTATAAAATAATTAGAAAACCTGGCACCTTTACAAGGACAATTTTCAGGTTGTGGTTATCTACCACTTCCAATGGACCTGTGTTGCCATTTCCCAGCATTGTAAGAGTTGGGGACTGTGTAACCACAGAGCTTCTCTAATTTCCTGGCATGATACCCATGTGGATGTAGAAAGGGAGAGTGTGAATTTTGGTTCCTCTCCAAAGCACTGGGTCATCCCAGTGCTGCAGGTGTGACCAACAGCCATCCCGGAAGATTGGCTTCTGATCTAGATAGGTTTGGGATTCTTAGAACTCCTGTGAAGGAATGAAGCCTTGGGTTCTGACGATTAGTCAGCCTGAAATTTGTGGCTCCAAGGAAGTCATGGGTATCCTGATTCTACTCGGATGGTATCTCTGGGGCTTTACGCCATCATGGAGATAACAAGAATTCATTCAGGCCACCAGTTCTTGGGATATGGCCATTTCTCAGACTCGTGCCGTTTTACATGGTTTCCTTTATAGTGAAAGATCATATACTATAAAAATTTTCTTGTTTATATTTTTTGCTCTTCTTTTTTAGAAATGGTCAGGAATAAATACATGACATTTATTTCTATTTCCATTTTATGTATATTTAATTTTTTTCCTTTTTTTCTGATTATTAAAAGAATGCATGCTCATTGTTGCCCGTTTAAATATACTTATTAAATTAATTCCACAGTTAGACCCGCTTGGCTGCCAATCTTGGATCTTTGGATATCTAATTTAATGTTTGCATTCTAAGTCGTCCCAGCTTTATTCACTTTATGTGTCTAGTATAAAAAACTTTACTGAAATTCTACCCCTTAGGATATTGAATCTAAGATTTTGAACATATAATGTGAAAATATTTTACTAGAGCATGATTAGAAAAATTTTTTTCTAATATTTTAGAATCTCTATCAATAATGAAATTTAGAGGGAAAAGTAGATGGTGCTTTGAACAAGGTGAGATAAGGATAAGCCTTCTTTGGTTAAGGTGTTTGTACACACATGCACACACACACAGACACACACTTGGCATGTACAACTTCACCCCCCACCCACACACACATCACTTTTTGGAGGCAGATGTAGAATTTGTTCGCAGAGATGCAGGTGCAAAAAGTTTATGGGAACGTCAGCCCATTGCAGGGCAGCTATTCATTAGCCTCATTAGCCTAATCCCCACAGTAGGAGCATGTGTAATTTTTCAAATTATTAAAAAGTAACCAAATCAGTGTGTCTGTGCTCCTAAGCATCCAGGTAGCTTTCATTATTCTGCTGGGATATTTTATACCCCCAAGCGGCTAAGCTGTTCTTTTATCTCACAGACTCCTATATGACTAAACAGTGCATGAATAAAAGAAAAAAACACTCTTGATCTTTAACAGTTATGAAGTGGCTGCCTTCTGGCATCTGAAGAGAACAAAAACAGGAAATACAAACTGCAGGGTGGTTTCAGTAAACTTACTGAGTTGTATAACAAAAAACAGTTTTCCATCAAGCAGAGGCTTTGCCTCTTTGAACACTCTTTCTCGTCATACAATGAAACTGATAGAGTAGTGGAGTTTCTTAACTAAGACTTTGAGGAGTCCAGTGTCTAGAGATTTTTAAATAGTTGCTAATGCTGGAAGGACCATTTTCTTCTTGGAGACCCCAGTTCTTAGCAGAATGTGTGAAGTCCAGAGTAGGTGCTCAGTAAGTATTTGCTGAGAGATGATTGGCTATCAGTGCAGTGTGGAGCATATGCATATTTGTGTTGGATGAGTTATAATCATGTAGAAATGTATCATCACGTGGCACTGAGGGTACACTCTCACCCGCCTTCCTCCTCTTTGCCCTGATTGTAAGGGCAGTGTCCCTCAGGACCCCAGGCTGAGGCTGTATGAGCATCTTGACCCTCTCAGGGTAGAGGAATATTCAACAGAATGAGCTTGCTGTTTATTTCTACATAAGAGTTAATTTATGTGCAATCGCTTGTATATGAGTGTGTACTTGAACTCCACATGAGATATGTTCAATCTGCTTTAGTTTTTCTGAGTTGTTTTAATCCTCCTTGGTTTAGATTATACAACCTAGACAAGCATTGAAATTCAAAACATCTGGTGAATGTGGCTTTCCACTCATCTGCTTATTTTTGCAAAAGCACATGACTTTTATTTCTATTATTCCTCGGAAGTAGAAAGTCTTTGCTTTTTCTGCTTTCGATGTCTCTTTCTTTGTGCAAGTGTATTTCTGAGTGCCTGTTGCTAATTTTGGGGGTGTTTTCTATGTTGCCTGCTGTCTCTGATGACTTTGTCTCTTTTTGTGTATGTGTACACGTGTGTGTGCACGTGCAAGTGTGTGGGTGTCTCCAACAGTGTATATCTTTGTGTCTGTCAGATTAATGGGAGTGTCTCGTTTGTAGCAGGCACCCTGCTAAGTGCTGAGAATACAAAAATAAATAAAACAGGGTCCTTGCCTTTGAAAATCTCACCCTTAGCAAAGGATGCAGAACCGTAATGAAATCATGACAATACAATGAAATCATGTATAGAGGTGTTTGTGAAATACATCATGAAATGATCTGCAGGGGGTGTTAGGGAAGGCTATAGAGGACCTTGGGTGAGTGGGAGGGCACTGGACAGAAAAGAGGGAAAAGGACATGCCTGGCATCACAGTGGGTGTGTGGAGTCACGACACTGTGGACTCACACCCGAGGTTTGGGGAACTGAGAGACCCAGGATTTTACAAAGGGCAGTTACTAGAGATGAGTCTGATTTTTAAGGCAAAAAAAAAAAAGGAAAACTTTTAAAAGGTGTGGAATTATAATTCTTATGACTTAAATGGTCTTAAGGTAGGCAAAAAAGGAGGACAAGAGCCTGAGATTCAGTGGAGGGACAGCATTTGGCACTACCTCTAAGACAAAACCCCAGAAGGAAACGGCCTGTTTCACATGCAGACGTCCATCATGGAGGACTGAAATTCTAAAAGAAATGTGACCTGTTTCATATGGAACCCAGACCTCGCTATGGAGAAGGGAGTGTACTTTCCATGACAGATCAGTTTCCTCCAAGGTCACCATCCTAAAATATTGCTGCTGATCAAGAAGGTATAACTGGAAAAGACCTATGACAAATAGACCTAGAAGATGTTCTAGTCCATCCATTAGCAACTCATGTGTGAATTAGTAAAATCATGTCTTATGTCTTGTTTGTAGCCCTCTATATGCCAAATAAATGTCACTGTTTTACTTGAAAAAAAAAAAGGAGGGCAAGAAGAGGAAATCAAATTTCTACTTCATGTATTAAAATTGAAAAAAAATGGGCAAATATTATTAATGTAATTGACACATCCATCATTAATTTCTACTTTTACATTAAAAATTAATTCATTAAGACTCATAAACTAGGTACCTCCTAACTTCTAAACTTTTATTTCCTAGTTCTTTTCAACTCATAACAGGGCTTACATGCCTCCTATTCCAAAACATATGGTTACGTGTAGGTAAAACTATCCCACCTAGGCTGAAGGGCTTTTTAATGAGCTCATTTTTAACCTGCAGCTGAATTTGTCAGTTTGGAATTATTCTAAAGAAATAAAATAAGCAAGATTTTAAACCACGAGTGTTTTAGATCTTTAAAAGAGAAAGGAGGAAGGGAAATAATTTCATATTAACAGTAATTGTGATACCTGTGTAGATTAGTAAAATAATTCTTAGTGATATCTTTTCTATTGGTTGATTAATCAGAGATACTGCATCTTTAGTTACCTGCCAAGATTGCTTGCAGTTTCTCTTTTCAAAAATGTAAAAAAGTGTTTTTTTCCTTTTATCCCCTGCATTTAGTACAATTTGTTATAAGTGTGTTGTATGTGAGTGATTTGATTTAAAAATTTTTACATGACAGATTTGGTGGAAAATGGTATTTCCATTTTCTATAAATTTTTGAATAAAAGGAATTTAAAAATAAATTTGCTAAAAATTCTTTCAGCAATAATATTAGTCTTCTGATCAAATGAGGAAACTGAGGCCCAGAGAGTTTAGCTAAACTACCCAAAGTCATGTGAAGTTCTTTACCTGATCCTTGTTCTAAACATTAGAAAATATTCCCAGATTTATATAGGCAAAGTGGATGCAGACACATTATAAAAGTCAAAATCCAAAGAACCAAATCATTGCAGATCCAAAACAAAAAAAAAAAATTTTTTTTGAGGTACCGGGCCAGGGATTGAACCTGGGACCTTGTATGTGGGAAGCCGGCACTCAACCACTGAGCCACATCGGCTCCCTTGAGTTGGTTTTTCATTTGTTTGCTTGTTGTTTGCTTTTTTGTCTTTAGGAGGCACTGGGGATCAAACCTGGGACCTCCCATGTGGGAAGCAGGCACTCAACTGCTTGAGCCATATCCACTCCCCCAAAACAAATTTAATTTTTAATTTAAATTTGTGGCTTTAAAAAAATGTGTCAGTTTTTATTTTACTTTTCTAGATGTTTGGATGATTAATATGTTTCACTATCACTAAATATCTTCAAAGTGCATCACTAAAACCAAGGCTCCACAAGGGCAGGCATTTTCATTTAGTTTCTTCACTAAAGTATCCCCAGTGTTTAGAATAGTGACAGGCAAGTAGTAAACACTCAGCTAATATTTACCAAATGGATGAACTCTATATCTTGACTCAAATTTGTATGTAGCCATTTAAAGGGAAATGTTCACTTTGAAAACTCTAAAGAAAATGACTCATGATGTGTTTTCCTCGTTGAAATTTCTATTGGGTTTTGCATCCTTGAAGCCATACCTTTCAGCATCATCACAAGGCTAGAGGTATCTCTGGGCATGCCTTTACTTCTCTTGGCTTAGAGGTCATGTTAGCAAATTACACACTTCTGTGTGCACACGCAGCACTCCAAACCCTCTAGAAGCACCTCCTGGTGTCTGGAGCACGTGAACATGTAGTCATAATTTAACTATACGTTCTGGTTTTTAGCACCTCTGAAGATGTGTAGGAACTAATAATTGCTCTTAACTTAATTTCCCACACATGGAATGAGACATTTTTTGATGTTTAACATTCAAGATATGTTTTGAAATTTAATGCTGCTAAACAGAAATAAAGAGGAGTTGACTTGTAAGCATCTTTTATTCCATACCAAGTATCTGAAAGCTATAATAAAGCTGAAGTGCTTTAAAAAAAAAAAAAAAAAGTGGATGCAAATGGACACTGAATAAGGATCAGAAAAGAAGATACACCTAGAAAATAATAAAGTTTGGACAATGGCATGTGATATAGAACATTCTAAAAGTTTTATGTTTAAGTATCTTTTAAGGTTCTTCCACTTTTTATGCTTTAGGGCAATTATTGGCCTATCCATCCATGCAAAAGATTCATAATAAGGGGTATAAGATTTCATAACTGATCGAAGTATAAATGCACTGCAAGAGCTAACAATTTAAGAAATTATGTGTCAACCCCTTTGCTTTCTTCTGATGTGGAATTCTCTGTCAATGGACTTTTTTGTTTTGTAAAGTGAAATTTCCATATATATGGCTTTCTTAAATCAAGCTTTCCAATGGGGGCAATTTCACTTTGGAACATGAAACACAATTTTGATTTTCCCTCTTTTTTTTTTTTTTCTGTTAAAATACCCTATTTCCTTCTCAACATTTAGTTGGCTATTTGCACTGCTCAAATCTCAAGATTCAGGGGAACTACAAATCCATGTTAGTTTGGGAATGGCACAGTAATGAACATTGATGATGCCAAAGCCTTGAGAGGGGTTTTCAGTTGCCAAGCACATTAAGACGATTGTATGACCAGCTGTGTGCAATGCCTTATGGAAAAGTACACACCAATTTCCAGCTCATTTCTTTTTATAAACCTAAGGAAAAGGGCTTATGAGAACCCTAAAGGGAAAGGATTTGTCTTGGCTTGATGATTTGCCCAACCCTGGCAGCAGCCATAACCTGCAAACTTTCACATATAGACCTATTAACAATACAGGAGGAACTAGGGTCTAGCGGATCAGCTAGATCAGCCTTCCCAATAGATACATTATGGTAATTCAGTGGATCTTGGCACTTTACATAACCAGTCTCTTGGCCAATAGTCACATCTGGTTTGCCCCATTTTCACCCAATAAATGAGTATTTCACACTGGGTGGCCTCCTCACCCTCTCTGTACAGCAACATCCTTAGTCCCCACTCCCTGCTTAGTGGCTTCGTTGTCAATACCTACACACACCAAGTGATTATTAGGCTTACAAGAAAGAAGTGGCTCCTCTTTAGGAAACTAAACCATTAGTTGTAAGCCTATCCCCGAGATTATTTCATCACACCAAATGCTCTTTTAGATCCCCAAAATATGTATACTTCTTCATATTAACATATAGCCTGAAGAAATAATAAGTTAATTAACTCAATCCATGTTTGGAGTTCAATGTGAATTAGATTTGAATTGTAGAATATTTTCAAAGAAGATATTTTGTCACTTTGAAGAACACAAAGCAACATAAAGTCTCTAATGGGGTACTGCTCATAGATCTTTAATTACCAGGTTACAAAATGATTCTTAGCCCTTCTTTTGGATTGTACGGAGGCTAATGAAAGTGCTCACAAAGTTTCTCCTCCAGATTACTCAGTCTATGCACCTATTTGCACCTTTAACTTTCAGAGGAAAGGTGTTTTTCTTTTTTGAAATACTACAAGCCCAGACTATGAGCAAAATATTCCCAATTCTATGTTAGCAGGATACAAATTAATGAGAGTCATTCATTCTTTTTCCACCCAGTGGCATGTTTAAGGTTCTGTGGCGAATGCCCAGACAATCACAATACAGTACCTGCTCCAGTAGAGATCTTTCTTATGTCACATAAAGAATTGTGAATATTTTTGGTTTGTACTTTGCCTCTCTTCCCAAGATTCCTGTAAAAATGGAATCAAATAGCTAAACTGTTTCTCTATACTTTCTTTTTCTTTTAGTTGTTCAAGTTGGCTTCCCATGTCTTGGAAAACAAGATGGAGTGGCAGCGTTTGAAGTGAACGTGATTGTAATGAACTCTGAAGGGAACACTATCCTCCAGACACCTCAAAATGCTATCTTCTTTAAAACATGTCAACAAGGTAATCATGGATGGTGACCCAAGCAAAGGCTTCTAAGGCTACCAGGTGTGATTTGGGCAAAGTTGAACTTGGATGCCCTTCATATCACATATTGGTATTATTTTTAAGTTTGCCCAGGCAGCCATAGTCACTTACTTTTTCTCTAAGGAATTTTGTGTTTCAAGTTATCTGAAATCCATGAATCCAATCAATTAAAAGGAATCGTATCCTCTTGCCCTTTTCATTTATAGCTTCTTAGGTAACATTCTCCTAGAATGATGCCTGGCACATATAAGAGCTCAATACATCTGTGTTGAATATATTATCCATCCTAAATGAAATGTTAGGTGTCCCAGTCAAATCTCTGCCCCTGGCTGACTTAGTAATAATTAACCATCATTGAGCACTAGCTTTGTGCTAGTCACCGCCAATACTCTTTACATGCATTATCTCATTTAATTCTCCTCAACAATCCTATGAGTTACATATATATATATATATATATTTTAAAGATTTTATTTATTTATTCATTTATCCCCCCCTTGCTGCTTGTGCTCGCTGGGTCAGCCAACCACGCCGTGCGGGCGGGCTTGCCTTCACCAGGAGGCCCCGGGAACCGAACCCGGGGCCTCCCATATGGTAAACGGGAGCCCTACTGATTGAACCACAGCCGCTTCCCTGAGTTACATATTATTATTAACAACCCTAGTTTGCAGATGAGGTAAAATAATTTATTCCAGGTCACACAGCTAGTAAGTAGAGAAGCTGAGATATGAACCAGGTCAATCTGACTCCAATGGCTTTTAGCTGCTAATGTATATTTCTTCCCATCACCCAATTTAAAAAAAATTATAAGGGTTCCCTTTGGTGTGAAACCTGACTCAGTAACACAAATATTGCTTTTTTGTAAAAGATCTAAAATTTAAATCTCTAGCCATTAAAACAGATGAATAGAATCAATCCCTTTTTCTTCCCCCAGTCCCTCTGTAAAAAGATAGAAATAGAACTAGATTTAGAGTTAGACTAGACTTAGAATTTAGAGTTAGAACCTCTCAAATTCCCAGAAGATTAAAGCTTTTGAGGTTGTGTTTTGCCTTCCATGATGGCATGGAAATCATATGGTGGCCACCAAAAGGAGTCCTGTTACCAGAGTCACCAGCTACTTCTATGAGCGCTGTTGTTGACAAATGTTGAATCGACTCAAACAGATGGAAAGGCCAAACACAGGTATGTCTAGGGTGAATCAAGTAAGGTTTAGTTTACCCACCGGATACAGAAGGCAGTCAATTCTATCAAGAAACATAGCAGACATCAGCAATATTCCCCAGGAGAGGCAAAGATACAAGTTTCCAGACCCAAGATCCTCACTAGTAGACACAGATCAGTGACAGATGATAAAATCTGAGTAAATGAGGATCATATCAGACCTTCTAAAGTTAACATCTCTTTCTAGGCCCAGCCTTATACATATGCAGCTGGAGAAGTTTTATACATAGTCTGGATATTGCTGGTAACCACACCACTTTATCCAGTGCACTTCCTCAGCCTTATAAATGTGGCTTCTGACCATATAGTAGCATACAGTACATATATTTAGGCATGAATGCAGATTTCAGTTTTTACCTTCAGCCTCTCCACAAAGCCTGGCCCACTTACCCTTCCGATCTAAGTGCCATAGGAGCTGCTACCCAGACACTTTGGGAGTCATAGGCACAGGTCCCATCCTGCAGCATTCTTTTGTACAGAAACCATATTTGATGGGAAGAAAATAGGGAGATGTCAGTGTCAGAGCTCCACAACAATCTCTGAACTTATATTTCTAAAACATGCTTTAGTTAGCTAAAGGCTGCCAAGGCAATATACCAGAAATGGGTTGGCTTTTACAATAGAGATTTATTAACTTATAAGCTTACAGTTCTGAGGCTGAGAAAAACATCCAAATCAAGGCATCGGGTGAGACTCTTTCCTGGAAGAAATGGCCGCAAGTGATCCTAGACTCCTGTCACACGGCAGGGCACAATGTTGGTGTCTGCTGTCTCTACCTTCTCCTCTGGGTCTTGTTGCTTTCAGCTTCTGGCTTCTTCCAGCTTTCTTTCTGCTCCTGTGGCTTTCTCTCTCCTGGGTTCCATTGATTTCAGTTTCTGGCTTCTGGGACTTTCTCTCTCAGCTTCTGGGCATTTCTCTCTGAGCTCCTAAGTCTTTTCTCTCTGTGTCGCTCCATATTCATCACATTTATAAAGAACTCCAGTAAGAGGATTACGTCCCATCCTGGGTCATGCCTTACTGAAGTAATGTAATCAAAGGTTCTTAACTAAAGTGATTTAATCAAAGGTCCCACCTACAATAGGTTCACACCCACAGGAATGGATTTGTTCTAAGGACATGATCATTTCTGGGGTACATACAGTCTCAAACTAGCACATAGATGATGACAAGAATTACAAATCCCACCAATAAGTTGAGTATATAAAGGCACTCATACAGAGTATTGGATTCTAACTCATACAGTTGAGCTAGCAGTCAGGGGTTTGCTTATATTACCCAGAACCTTGCAGGAGGCAACAAAGCAAAGTTCTTTTCACAGCTTTGCGAAACAAGAGGAAATGGCAAGTGGAACATCTAAATTCTAGAGACAAGGACAGTAAGCGTTTCCCCCAGACCTTGATACAACACATAGTATGGATGGGATTAGGTTTTCTAGAAATTCTAGAAATCACCTGTCATACAAAAGATCTTTGCTGATGAAAGTTTGCATCACCAGACAGCAACCAATCTAAAAGTTAATGCTACCATCGACTGTAGATACAGAATTGTGCAGGTTGGTTAAACATAGTCTTTTCAATTTCACATTGATGTAATTCACCAAATGTGAATATATTTGCATGTTTATTTGATTAATATCTGCCTCTTCTGCGAGAGCTCCTCCTAAGCTCTATGAGGACAGAGAGTAGGTCTTTATTCATTGCTCAGCCAGGAACTAGAGTTGTGCCTCATATATGGTGACATCACTACAAATTGGTCATGAATGGATAAACAGCAGAAACTAGAGAGCTGTACACAAAAGAGATGAGGACCGGGTGCTGGGTATGACCACAGGAAGAGTATGGGGTGAAGGACCAAGTTTCAATGCTCTGTCACCCCCTAGAGTAGTGATTTTTAGTTTTCTGGAGTTTCTACAAACTATTTCAATATCCTCATTTTTTTTCTGCTAATTTCACCCCATATTGATGAGTGGTTTCATGGTTTCATATACATATATATATACACACACATACATACATATATTTTGGTGGTTGGGGCAGTATAATGGTAATTATTCTAGTGGGAGGGGTGGAAAACATAGGGTCTAGTAACAATACTAAGACAGACTTTCTCTGGCTTTGCTCCCACTTACTCCTTCAAAATGTCCTCTCTGCTGCTTCTTTCCTTCCCTGCCCCCAATACAATATTTGGGGGTCCCCTGGTAGATCTCACCTACAGTCATGAATTTCCTGCCCTTTTCTTGCTCTGACTCCTCATGGCAAGGTTACTAGTCATACCAGCATCTTTCACCCACCACAGGCAACTCTACCTATATCTGCTGCCAAAAGGTTGGTGCTGCTGACGTCCATGGAGGACAGGATGCCACCAACATGCCACTGATTCCTTTCGGGCAAAGGCTGCAGCACCTCACTGCCATACCTCAGGTGCCCGTTTAAACATGAAAATCTGGCTCCATCCCCATCCTGAAATTAGCTTCTCCAGCACAGAATTTAAGCTCTGGAGCCTTTTACAGCTCTAAAGAGGTGCCTGAAAGTCACGCACCCCCTCTGAAAGTGAATACGGAGGAGAATATTATTCATTCTATTACAGCGTGAATTTAAAGAGCACAATAGATTAACGGGTAAGGCTGAAGGCAGAATGAAACCCGCTTTGCCTTCTTCCATGAGCCCCTACTGTTGGAAGTTGGATTGAGGGAGGCAAAATCATACTTTGAAGAAGACTTTTTGACTACAAGTGGTATAGAGAGAATGAAATGAGTATTCAGCAGAGAAAGGTAGAAGTATCAATATTAAATGATGTGATAATTGGTACACTGGAAAAAGACTGACCACTAACCTCTTAACATTGCCTGTAATTCATCCAACAAATTTAATTTGTTTCTCTTTGGCAAAGCTGAATGCCCAGGAGGATGCCGAAACGGAGGCTTTTGTAATGACAGGCGTGTCTGCGAGTGTCCTGATGGATTCTACGGACCCCACTGTGAGAAAGGTGAAGAATAGGAGGGTGTCACACGGGGGCTTATGAAATGGAACTCCACATATATTCTAAACACATTCTCTGAAATCTTTTTTCTGGTTGTTATAAAGATTGGTGAAATTTTAAAAACCCACAAGAGGCCTATTGAAACATATTTTAAGATTTCTAATGGTGATGGGGGGTGGAGAACTTGGGTGCAGTGTCTACTATGTTTACAGTCCCTGCCCCGCCCCCCATTTCACTATTATATACACTGTACTTCAGCATACTCTTAGGAAAATTTTGAGGTTTTTCCCCACTTAAAGTGGGTTTACAAAGTTGTTATTACCAGTGATTTGAAATTACCGTTTCTTATAAAAAGTAGCTTGATTCACAATTACTAAGTCTAAACCTGAGTTATGAAGTTGTTATGTGGCAAAGAAAAGGATGAAAATCATTTGTATAATAGGGTCATCCATTTCAGGGAAATCTCTTTTAAGAGAATTCAATGAAAAAAAGCATAAACAAGAAAATGAGTATGAATCTTAGGAAGTTTAAACACTATGAGCTTATTTGGCCAAAGTACAGTCTTTTTCATCTTCAAGAAATAAGAATATTTTCTTATTTGCATTTGTTTTGGAATGGAAAGATCAAAGAAATAAGGGAAAAAGAAGTAGTCATAATGTTAAGAAGACCACATTTCAGTAAAAATAATGATTCTGGACAAAATTTAAT
This sequence comes from Tolypeutes matacus, assembly GCA_026826555.1. Classification (NCBI taxonomy): domain Eukaryota; kingdom Metazoa; phylum Chordata; class Mammalia; order Cingulata; family Chlamyphoridae; genus Tolypeutes; species Tolypeutes matacus. Next base: position 11,685,782 of record JAKSZT010053801.1, on the reverse strand, counting down.
CAGACATTCAAGTGAACAAGTCCAAAATTTTCTCCTACACAATCAGCTAAGGTCGAGGTAAAAAAGAAATAGCCTAATTTACACCATTAAAATATTTTTATGATGGCAAACCTGGATCTCTGAAGAATGACTGTTTTAGAGTCAACCATAAGGCTTGAAAATATAGACCAGTTGTGTTACTGACATTTCCAAAATGGTCCCCTCCAAAACCCTGTTGGGCCTTAATCACGGTTCTCTCTCCTACCAGCTCTTTGCACACCACGGTGCATGAATGGTGGACTTTGTGTTACTCCCGGTTTCTGTATCTGCCCACCTGGATTCTATGGAGTCAATTGTGATAAAGGTAAGTTTCTTTTCTTTTTTTCTTAAGATCAAAGTTCTTTTAACTTTTTAAAATGTTGATTAAAATAAGTCTGCTCAATATATCATCACTCCACACAACAGCTCTGTAAATAGGGTATATGACTTAGGGTAAGGCTGGCTGTTATAATAACGGAACCCCCCAATTTTAGCTTGACACAGTACTTTTTATATTTTGAAATACTTTGTCTATTAGATGAAAGATTTTCCTACTGTTACAATCATTAATTTTTAAAAATTCTTTTGGAAAGTCTGTTGTAATTTCATTTGGTCTCGCTGGAAATCTGGGAACATTAAAAAATAATGCTTTTCACTGCCTCAACAGAAGGAAGCTTTTATTAACCAGGAGGGAGCATTGAGCTTCTGAAAAATGGTTTAATTACTGGCATGGAGTTAGACTTTAGTACAACATATTTGAAGAAACATTAAAGAATCACTTTCATTGGCTCTTGGGTCACAACTTTAGGACTTGAGTAGTTAAGCCTTGGCCTAGTGCACTCTCAGCCCAGTTAAAGTTACTTAGTGTCTCTGGCTCATTTTCCTCATCAAGAACCATTGCACAGCAGAAACATAGAGAAGCTTGGTCAGGATTCCAAAATGTTAATACAAGTACTGAGAATGTGGCCAAATTATATAACAGCTTTTTCAAATTCTCTAACTTTGAATAAAGATACTGGGTTCATTTCATTCTACACATAAGTAACGCAAAGTGTACATAGGGCACTGGCCAAGCAAGCACTTATCCCAGCCTTTTCCATATTGTCTTATTCCCAGGAGAAACAGGAGCAAGTGGGAAGATAGGACACACTCATGAAACAACTGTCCAGCACTAGCTATACTAGCAAGTAGCAAGGAGGAGGCCAGAAAGCTGGGTCTTCTAATCGTATACCCAAATGCAGCTACCTCCTTCTATGTCAAGACGCTTGATTTTGACATGGCAAGCACAGTATTGCCTTGAGCTGGGAGATACTTACAATTTTAAACATAGAGCTTATAACTTAAAAAACATGATATCGGTGGAATTTTTAGTTGGACTTCTTTTTTGGACAATGAAAACATACTCTTAAAATTTTTGGATTTTCTTTTCTGATTTTCCTTCTGGAAGCTTACTTTAGCTTTTGTTCCTCTATAGCCAACTTTGGCTTGCCTTCTATGGAACGAGAACAAACAGGCCATATAATTGGAATTGCTGAAAATCCAAGCTCTAATTTTAATCTCCTTTACAGAATGAGCCAAATTGTCTCTTTTTGGATATTTGCAGCCCCCATCCCCATTCCTCTGCCTTCCCTATTTTAGGAACTAGTAAGTAGTGAAATTTCAGAATTTGATCCAAAGACAGAGGGAAGCAAGAGGTATAGGATGAGTCACAAACTACATGATTATTATCTACATAATCTGGTTAGTTGGACATCCACAATAATACATCCAGTTATTTTATCCCTCTAACTCTTACAGCCACCACACCCCTGCCTGTGGGATCTCAGGAGGGTCCGTGGTCTATCTTTTCCTGAATAAATTACTCCTTCCTTCAAATGTCATAAACTTTTGTTTATTGTGCAAAGATGTTTTTTGCAACACTGTTTATAGAGGCAAAAAAAAAAAAAAAAAAAAAAAGCTGGAGCAATTGAATGTTCATCCATAGGGTGAAGTCATATATAGCTATTAAAAAGAATAAATTAAATCTATATTATTGGCCTTGGAACCAATATATATGACCATGATATGTTGTTAAGTGGTAAGAACAAATTACAGAATAATAGGTTTAACAAATGGAAAAATAAAACCCCACATAGATATGTATATATGAGATTCATTTTTATATCCCATATCAAAATATACATGCATGTATGTATGTATGGACATATATATGCATACTTTTGTATGATCTAGAGAAAAACGTGTGTTAGCAACATGAGAATGGACTGAAAGAGGGGTTATTACATTTTTCTTTATATGTCTCTGAATTATTTGACTTGTTACAATGAGAATTGTTGCTTTATAAAAGTTTATTTTGTAAAAAATTCCTATCTCTGTTCATCTTATTTTGAAAGAAAGTTGCTTTCTCCTCTGTTGGATCCTGGTATTTATAGCTATCCAAAGTAAGTTTTCTCCTTTTTGCTCTACCTTCTTCTTCCAGCCTTATGTTAAAAATATATATTGTCTTGTGTTTATCACTTTCTTCTCCTTTCAAAGGCATAGATATTTAAAAAGAAAATTTAAAAGACACTTTTTTTTTTCCACACCCTGCCTTGTTTCACAAAGATGTAAACTCCTAGAGGTATGGATTACATAATGCGTGTGGTGTCCTGTATTATGATGTGGGAATCTGCAAATGGTCAAGCAATTGGTTACAATTCTTATACCAGTAAAGCATCTTGCTTTATTATAAATGGGCAAGTAGCAGATATCTAAGGAGTCTTACCTAACTTTAAGTGAAGTTGTTATTAATTGACTGTCTAATGCAGTACTCTGTTCTTCATTCCTACAGTGAACTGCTCAACCACTTGCTTTAATGGAGGGACCTGTTTTTACCCTGGAAAGTGTATTTGCCCTCCAGGACTAGAGGGAGAACAGTGTGAAATTAGTGAGTATTGGCTTTCTGTGTTCCCCTTATTTCATTGAGCCACAATTTTCGGGGTTATTAGAGCCTTAGAAACTTCAGCTAAACCATTCATCTTATCAATGAGGAATCTGAAGCCAAGAAAGAATGAAAAGCTTGTCTAAGCACTTAAGTCAATGCATTCTTTTCACGAGATTCAACTGTCACTCATTTTGATGAAAAGTTATAAAGAGAGTAACCTGGCTCATTAGTTATATCTGGGTTTGAACTATTCCACATTTTACATTATTTCTCCTTAGTGCTTTTTGTCCCATTCTCATTATGCAGTGCCCTAGTTTCAACCTTAGAAGTGGTTTATCTACCTGCGGGCATAGAGGGTTGTCCCCCTGCCACTTACTGTCAGGTATCCTAGGTTAGACGGAGTCTAATAATCCATTTTAGAGAAAAGGACAAACCCAAGAAAATGGAGAATGAAAGGGCATGTGGTGGTGACAATAAAAGAGAACAGAATTCATGAATGAATCTCACAGATGTTCTGTTGAGTGAAAGGAGCCAGACCCAAATGAATACATACTGCATGATTCAATATTTATGAAGCTCAAAAACAGGCAAAACGGATTGATGACAGTAGAAATGAGAAGAGTGTTTGAGGGCATGAAAATTTGGGGTGCTGTAAATGTTCCATATCTTGACTGAAGAAGTGTCACACGAGTGTTTGTTTTCTTTTTAAAATGTCAAGCTGTAAACTTAAGATTGGTGCACTTTAAGCCTTCACTAGAGTTTCAAGGGTGGAATGTGTGGATAATCATTGTTTTGGGAACCAAGATCCCAGACTATTTGTCCTGATGCTGCCACGCACCAGCTGTGCAGCCCTCAGCAACTCATTTAACCTCTCTATTAAACTCGGAAATGAGCCAACCACATCCCAGATTGGTTTATGACCCAGAAGACAGATATCTCTAAAGCTCCTAAGAGGTAGACGGAAATTGAGAAGGCTGTGGGTGCTGTGACCCTGTCTTTCTGCATATGTGTTAAGGGAAACTTGGTCGTTCTCATTTCCAGCTGGATTGTATCTGCTGAAACACCACTATGTTTGGTACAGTCATAGTTTCTGAAGTTGTAGTAGGTTCAAAATGGAATAATTCTGACTTCCTTTTATGTTAACTTTCAACCTCTAATTTATTTGTGGGGTTTGCACTTTAATGAGTAGTAGATGAAGTAACCATTTTTATGGAGTTCCAATGAAATACCTCTGAAGTTTCCATAGAACCAAGCAATTATTTGTCAATGTGGTTTCTATTCTTATTAATTACCCTTCCCTGATAAAGATATCACTGAACTAGCACCCCTCAATTTTCTCCCACACTTATTCACAAACTTCGCATACCTAGTTGGTTCATGTTTATGAATCTTTGTTCTTGGGCTCATTTTTCTTCTTGTAAGTTTGTCCTTTCGTGTCCTGAGTTTTATGAACATTTCGTTGGCAGGCACAATGTTTTCTATTCCTGTTTTTTTTTTTTTTTTTCCTAGCTGCACAAAATATGTGGGTCTTCAAAAGCTGTTGATAGACCCTACCAAAAGCCATACCTCAAATCCTTTTAGGAAATTTCCTGTTTCTCTCAAAGAAAGTACACCACCAGGAAAATATGGAAATAGGTCTAGAGTTGAAAAGTGCCTATATTTTCCCATTATAGAGACAAGTAAAACTATGTATTTTAAAAAGTGAGATATAATTCACATACCACAAAATTCACCATTTAAAAGTATACAATTCTATATTTACAAAGTTGTGCAATGATCACCACTATGTAATTCCAGAACATTTTCATCACTCCCAAAAGATACTCTATATCCATTAAGAGTCATTTCCCATGCCCTCCAATCCCCAGCAACTACTAATCTACTTTCTGTCCTGTGAATTTGCCTATTCTGGACCTTTCATGGAAATGAAATCATATAATATGTGTCCTTTTGTGTCTGGCTTCTTTTACTTATCATGATGTTTTGAAGGTTCATCCATGTCGTAACATGTATTAGTTCTTCGTTCCTTTTTATTGTCAGATAATATTCCGTTGTATGGATAGACAACATTTTCTTTATCCATTCATCGGTTGATGGACATTTAGGTTGTCTCTACTTTGGGGCTATTATGAATAATGCTACAATGAACATTCATGTACACATTTTTGTGTGAACATATGTTTTTATTTGAATTCCTAGGAGTGGAATTGCTGGATCAAATGTAGCTCAGTGTTTGACTTTTTGTGGAACTGCCAGACTGTTTCCTAAAGGAGCTACACTAATTATTTTCCTGCCAACATTGTATAAGGGTTCCAATTTCTCCACCTTCTCTCCAACACTTGTTATTGTCTTTTTAAAACGAAATATGCTCTTTGTATTTTCATTTCTTCTGGCTGCTATCAGGACTAATACTTTCTCAAACTTCAGTTTGAGTTGACTGTGAGGTATGCTTACAGATGTTAACAAACAAACAAAAAAAAATCCTGGCTAGAGATATCTGGCTGGAGGGTGTATACATTTATCTTGTTATAGATTTCCCAAGAATCCCTAACGAGCCTTCAGTTAAAAAGATCACACAAACTTATACTGTAATACAAATAGGTTTTTTAAAATAACTTTATGAGTTCTTTTTATTATGCAACTCAATTATACATATTATCTGTAGAAAATTTAGAATATTGGATAAAAAATAAAAATCATCCATAATCCTAAAACCCAGAGATGACAGTTGTTGGCATTTGTTGCAAACTCTGTCTTTTTTTCCTGTGTGAACCAGAGTCACAAATTTCAGCTGTTCCACAATCAGATGGGCAGAGGAAGTTTGATTTCTTTATTTTGTCATTTGCTTACCTCATCCACTGGTTATACCTGTAAAAACTGTTTAAACTGTTTTACTCTTTAGGTTAAAAAAATGTGCAATCTCTCAGGTTGACTCAGTTTTCTACTGTCCAGTGGTTAAAATTTGATTGTAAATTATTTTTAGGAAAAGGGAGTCAATGATAAAGACACACATGATTCTGAATTTAAAAATAATCGGATCTTCATTGTCTTGAGCTAGCAATAGCCTCTCCTGGTCACCTGCAGCCACGTTTCTCTTGTGTGATAACCAGGAGAAAGAGTCCTCCTTCCTGACTTGATGAACCTAAGTGTTCTCATTTCCTCTTGCCAAGAAAACCAATGCACCCGTGGAGTCAATGAAAAAGTTCTCTCCATTAATCACTCCTTGCATTATCCCCGGTTACAAAGTTCACCCTTCAGAGAACATGGGAAAATTCAAGCTCACCAAGTATTTCACAATAAACACTCTGTCTTTTCTGCCATATAATTATCATCCCACCTCTTTGTTGCTTGAAAAAAAAACTCAGTGCATTGCAGAGTACTGTGATGTGGCTTAGTTTTGTGCATATGATGGGGTCAGATGTTTATTTGATACAAATAGAAATTAGAAGCTAGATATTCTTTTCCTTTAGGTAAGAGTTGGAATCTTCACTATTTAAGAACTCAATATTAAGTGATTATTCTTTGTATACAAACCTAGCAAAAGGGGACCTTTTAATTTTTAATGGCCAATGAAAAAGCAGTATTCTTTTATTTTAATACCTGTTTCTGAAATATCTCCGACCTCAGAAAAACCTAAAGGTTGGGGATCAGGTGTAGCTCAGTGGTTGAGTGCCTGCTTCCCATATACAAGGTCCTGTCAATCCTAAAATGAAACAAAACAAAACAAACCTAAAGGTTAATGGCATTCCAGGATTGAGAGAGACCAGGTTTGAGAGAGACTCTCACGTCCCAGTAATGTTAGGTCTATATCGACTCAATGACTAAATGCTGCTTTGGTCAATTTATACATGAAGAAAGTCCTTTTGGGTCAGTAAAAAGGGAAGTAAAGCATTTTTAGTAAAATCATTTTTGTTTTGGAATTGACGAAATATTTGCCAGAAATTATGCTTGTTGGTAAAAGACATAGTAGTTCTTATCTTTCAAAGCTTCATTTGGCCATAAAAAGAAGGGCTGAGAGAAGAAAACTGGGTTGGTTGAGCATAAAAATTTCATTTCTCCTCCTCATAAACCTAGAAGTCTTTGTAATGAGTGTTCTGTTAAAGTGGGGGAAAAAAAGAACAACCATCACAACCAAAAGAAAAACCCAGAGTCCTCCACTCCAAAATCTAATGGCTGTTTTTTCTCTTTGGAGTATTATTATGCCAGTCACAGGATGTGATTTTAGTTCTAGGTGAGCAGTATTATATCATCCACTTTTGCCTTGAAAACTTCTGCCTTAGGATGGCAAATTCTAGACTGCAGAGGAATAATAAATAGACTCTGGAGTAAGAAAGAAGAAAATTATTAATCTGAAGCCCTTATAGCTCTAAAATCCTGTGATTTAAAAATTTGTGAAAACATAAGCAAAACTCATTCGGCACAAAAAGTAACTCTCTCTTTTAAAGGTGTATGATTAGGATCTAAGATATTCCAGAAAAATGCACATCTGTGGTATTGGGCAACTTTTGTGCCTCGCCTTACATCCTCTGAGCCAGCCCTTCTCTCCAGCCATTGCTACTGCCACCCATTATGCACAGGTGTAACTTGACGGTACCTCATCTTCTTTTGCCTTCTGCCCAGAGGCTTCTCTGAGTCCTGGAAAAATGCATCCAGCATTCACATAACCACAGCATGGAAGCACTAGGGAGTTAAGGCCTGGGGCAACCCTTGACCAGTGGGAGACAAGTGCTGATGAGTAAATTCTGCCCTCTCCCTTCCCTTAGGCAGACAATTCCTGGCTTCTTGGAAGGGCCCAGCAGAACTGAGCCCAGTTGCCCACAGTGATGGCCAACCCACAAACACATACGTGTTGGCTTTCTTTCTTCCCTCTTTCACTCTTGCCAGCACCCCCTCCCCATTCCCGTTTCCTGGATCACTTCCACAAATAAACTATCTGCATGCAAATCCTACTTTCTGGAGAATCCTAAGCTAAGACAGATCCCTATAGGTACAGTGTAGGCCTGCTTTAAGAAAAAAGGGCATTTAAAAATCAGGACCCAGAGAAAAGAGCATTTAGAGAGTCATTCATTTCTTAACTTTTTGCAAGATATATTTTAAATTATAAGCATTTATACACCAGTTAAAATATTCTGTCTATATAAATACAGTATTTCAGCAACATATATTGTAGAAAAAGACATATCCAAAACCATAAGCAAAAATGATAACCTGTTTGTCCTCCAAAAAGTAACTCAGTATAAAAACTAAAGTATATCTGAAATGAATGGAAATAACTGCTATTTTAAAACATATATCTTCTCAAACCCTTAAAATTCTTTTGAAATATGTAATTACTTCTGAATGAAGCACTGAGTTCCTTGCTTATTTGCATTCTTCTCTATTTCAGGCAAATGCCCACAACCCTGTCGAAATGGAGGTAAATGCATTGGCAAAAGCAAATGTAAGTGTTCCAAGGGTTACCAAGGAGACCTCTGTTCAAAGCGTAAGTACCCCGTGCACATAATCAATCTTGGTTACAGGATAATTAAACTGGCAGTAGTCTGTTATTATATAACCTCTGTGCCTCCCGAATGCTGCCCAGGCCTCACAGTTAACCTTTCTTCTCTGCCATACATGTTTCATGCAAAGGAGTTGTATGAAACCCATGCATGTAAAAAACCCACACATTCAAAATGTTTAACCACTAGGAATTTCTTTAAGGGAAATAAACGTCCATTGACCAGCTTCAAAATCCTACCGGGCCTCTTCTGTGCATGTGAAACATTATGCTTAGTTTAAGAACACTGTCAGGGTTTTTCCAAAAAGTCCAAAACTAACTTATAGCTGGTGACTGACTAGTGAAAAAAAAAAAGGCGGGGGTGGAGGTGGGTCAGGGAGATAAGCTAAAACTAAGGTTCTGATGAACAGCAGGAAAAGCAGCCGTGCAATTCTGTTGAGAAATGGAAGCTCAGAAAACATTCTTTTGTCTCCTTTGATTCTAGCTGTCTGCGAGCCTGGCTGCGGTGTACACGGACTCTGCCATGAACCCAACAAATGCCAATGTCAAGAGGGCTGGCACGGAAGACACTGCAATAAAAGTGAGTGGGGGCCCATGTAGGGAGCCAGTCTTTTCCACTTCTGTTTTCATGGCTCTAAAAGTTAATAAACAACCCGTAACTCAGCCCTGCCTTCCATTCCACTAAAAGCAAATTTTCCCTCTCTTCCTCATCTTCCCCCACTCCAGCTCTCCAAAGTTTAGAGTATAAGTGTTAGAGTGTAAACAGTAATTCATCGTTGTTAAACATCACCACAGATGTGGTGTAAAATATCACCCCAGACATTGTCTAGGTAAAATTGGTAAGACAGGTTGATTTGGTAATACAGTACATTAACTATAAAGGAGAGGACAAGTGAAATTAAGATTTTTAATCAAACGTAGAATCAGCAGCTACTTGGATCTGACTTTATCATTCATGATGTATAACCTAGCATGTAAAACATGAAGGGTTTTGCTTTTTAAAATCTTTACATGGCATTGGCTACAGGATGTTTTAAATTAGTTCTTTAGAGTAAAAGAAACAGTTTTTGAAGACTTTTATGGGAAGAATGTTGTAACTGAGTTGCATTGTTTTCAAATCACTGACTACCAATATTAAACTAGCTATATGGATAAACTCGCTTATTTCATACCCAAAATGAAACTTGATAAATTCAGTTGATCAGTATTGATTCATGCCTACTCTGTGCCAAGCATGAATCTAGGTTTTGGGGCCACAATAGTAAACAGAGAGAAAAGGCCACTCCTCTGGGAGCACAGGTTTTAGTGGGAGGGGCAGTCAATTAACAAGTGAACAAAGTAAACAGTGCAGTTTCAATATATCGGACAACTAGAACTCAGTCTCCTAAGCCCACTGCCCACTTTCCTTTGAGGAAGGGAAGGCTTCACTCATTCAACACTCTTCGATAACAAAAGCCAGGATTGTGTCTATCATACTCCAAAATAATGGACAGAAGTGGAAAAAGTCTCTTACATGTTAGTCATTTTTCTGGATACAGTGTGGTACATGTACCCCAGTGGGTATGGAAAGTATCAGTTGGGGTGTTAAGGTAAAATGTTAGCTTTTAAGTTGTTTTAATATATTATTTATATGTATTAATGTATAATATTTATATTTATTTGTCTCAATCTTTCTGATTTCCCATTTTTGTGCATAGTTTACAATGGTCACATTATGTTATTCCAGTAATACATTTATATATAATAACTTGATTTGTGAGCATGCATTTTACTTGTATATATTAATATAGGTTCGTGTCTGGTCTAGGCTACACTAAGTCATTGATTTGAGTCTTTCTCCCCACTGAACTGATTGACTATTTGATTGAATTGGCTTCATGTGGCATCCTCCTCAGGACTCACTTAGGGGGAAGCCTTCTTTAGATTAAAAATTCCATTGGAGACCATTTCTTGAGTCATTTTGGAAAAGAGTAAACCAAACCATTTGCACCACTCTCGACTGGATACAAACCCATAGGTTTATTCCTGAATCAGCTTAACTTTCCAGAAGACCTCTGGCCAAGGGATGACCTGAGGTCAGACAAAAATACATCCCATGCCGTGGTCTTCTGGGACTGACGTTTGGGGCCTGGGGACCGCCAAGAGTGATGAGAGAGGTGCATAAGTGATACTGTTACTGCTGATACATCTGGTCGCTCTTCCAGAAAAGAGGCAAGTAGGTGCCCTTGTGCAGTGTAGATGAGCAATTCTGACAGGTCTGCCAGCCCCCAAATAGCACCCCCACTTAAACACTGCTACTGAAACCTTTTGCCATCAAAAGGTTCAGATTGAGGCATTTCATGTCAAGAATATGCCCTAGTGCTTGATTAAAATGCAAATTTGATTTCTGGGAGGGCCCACTCAGCCATTTTGCACATTAGAGAGAGAATCAAGCTGACTGAATGGGTTTTATTTTTACTAGAAGGAGATGACAAGGAGACTGTGAAACACAAAGTTCTGCTAAGAACAGACTCCCAATGGGATGACACTTTGTGAGGTCCTACATCCAGGGCCCTTACGGGGGAGGAAGCTACTGGAGACAGACTTCCCTGCTCAGGCTCACCCTTGCCAGCAGGGAGGTTTGGGCTTCATGGGTGGCAGAGAGAGCAACATGGTAGGGATTTACTGCAGAGCATTGTTGGCTCATGTTTGGACCATTCCATGGAGCTGCTAACCTACGTACTGACAATTCAAAGGAATACATTCAGGGACAAAGTATTCTGTTCTCAGTAGTTGCTAATGGCATGCTTGCATTTAAAAACCACAAGGAACAAATGAAATGCCAAAATTGACTCATTCTTGCACAAGAAGATAGAGACAAACTTTTAAAATGTATTTGCTGTTTTGGATCAGTTTTAGGAAATCAGTAGAATTGAATTAGTCCCACCAAGCACCTTCAAAAGTTCACAAGTAGGAGGAAAAGAGGCCTTTGGTGGCTCTCAAATTGTGTAACTCAGTGTTACACTCCACTTAGAACCAGCTTGAAACAGATATATGCCCAACTTGACCAAAACCACAAATCCCCATTGATAAGGAGTCAGTTCAAATCATAACCCTTCCTCTAACAAGTACAATGGATGCCCTTCATTCTTATAAAAGTCCTATTTTCTGTAAGTGTACAGCCACAGTCGACTGTGTGTGATCTATATGCAGAATGGGGATTGTTATATTGAACAGGATCAATATAATCCAGGTTGGGTTTACAATGCAGTGAAAATGATCAATGATCAAATTCTCTGCAAAAATATCACCGTATTCGAGACCTCAATGCTAGAGTCTTTCCAGCCTTGGTTGTAGAATATCCCTCCATTCAATCACTTTCATCCAAACTTTTCATCCAGAGTTTCTGCATGGCCGAAATATGTAGCGAGTCGGAGACTTGGTGGAAGCCAGATTTGGAGGTAGTAAAATGGGTTTCTTTTATCAGAGATCTTGGTCCTGTAACATCTCTTCATTCAGGTACTGTTTTGCGGTCACTGTGGTTTTTCACTGTGGGTTGAAAGGGAAAATGGATTTCAGTTGAATGGTTAATAATGAAGCTGAAGAGCCTGTTTTTGTAGTTTCTTTTCTTTTAAGCTGTGAATAATTTTGTAGGGTACGGAGCCAGCCTCATGCACGCCCTGAGGCCAGCAGGCGCCCGGCTCAGGCAGCACACACCTTCACTTAAAAAGGCGGAGGAGCGGCAGGATCCACCTGAATCCAATTATATCTGGTGAACTCCAACATCTGAAACGTTTTAAGTTACACCAAGTTCATAGCCTTTGTTAACCTTTCATGTGTTGAATGTTCAAATAATGTTCATTACAGTTAAGAATACTGGCCTGAATTTTATTAGCTTCATTATAAATCACTGAGCTGATATTTACTCTTCTTTTTAAGTTTTCTAAGTACGTATGTAGCATGATGGTATAGATTTTCTTATTTCAGTACTTTGAGACAGATCTTATAATATGTCAGTTGATCAGGTTAAAATTTTGCCTTTTCAGTGTGTAGCTGGCAGATAATTTTCAAAATTACATTGTATTCTTGGTGTTGACGGGCTGGGGAACATTAAAGGATGAACGCAACAAAAATGCATAAATCATGAAGGTTTGCATGAAGCAGTTAATAGTGGTGAAATTATACTGTTTCAAATTTTATTGTCATATATTTAGATGTTTGTCATATTTTTAATTGCCCTTATTTTTTAACGCTCAATGCATATATCTTGACCTTAGCATTACTCCAGAGAATTCAGCATTAAAAATAACCCAAAAAGCCCACTGTGGAAGTGGCATTGAAACAATATAATATATTGTAAACACAATAAAATAGGGAATATAATGAATGGACTTTTTGCATTGGCTTGAAGCAATATAATATATTGTAAACAGAACACAGCTCTTTCATAATAAACATTTTATAACTGTTTGTATGTATAAAATAAAGGTGCTGATTTAGTTTTCTGAGTGTTGTGCGAAGTGGTCTTTGCATGTGGTATCTCGTGGAAATAAAGTAAAGCCTGTCAGTGATAGTTAATACTTTGCAGTTACATAAAAAAAGATAAATAGTCCATTCCCTGACCTGCTTAGCGCTCCGAGCTCATCCCTCCCTCCCAGCTCTCTTTCTGCTCTTGGATACCACTCTACACTCCTTTATTTCAAGTCTCAGCTTAGTGGTCCTTTCTTTCACGAAGTCTTCTCTAACTAACTATCCCATTAGTGGAAGATTTTCCAAGTTTCAAAGTGTCAGAATGTTACAAATGAGAAGTGCCACTATTTATTAAAAATCTATTGTTTCCGAGAGACAGAAATTTCTTTGTATGTGAAGCAACGTCTTTCCTTCAATCAGTGTATTTTACTTACTTTTGAAATTGGGCACAAGGACGTGTCTTGTAACATCCAGGCACAGCTTCATTTTCTTTACTCTGGAAATAACACAAAGTAAATTTATTTTATATGGCTTCACCCGAAAAATTTTAAATATAAAATAAAACACAGAATGAAAAAAAATGCAAAAAAAAAAAAACCGCACAGCTTAATGAGTTAAGGTGGATATTCTTGCAAGCACCAAGCCTGCAGCTTCTCCCGGCTCATCTCAGTCCAGCCACTCCCTGCCCCCAAGGACGCCAGCCCCTGAGCTTTCTAGTCCTCGCCGCCCTCCAGTTTTTACACTCGTGATCCCGAGACCACATTGTGTGGTTTGGCTTATTACAAATTTTGATTTGTTTTTAAGTCTTTTTATTTTATAATGTATTAACAAATATACTCTCAGAATTCCCTTCCCAGACTACGTGGAGTGTTGTTAACTGTCCCCAACCCTCATAGGCTTTAATTTCCAGGCTTTTCTGTTTGCTTTATTTTGGACACAGCATCGCTTATCAAATGCCTCCAATTAGTGAGGTCAGAAGGGAATACAAGATTCCAGGTGTGCTCCATCACTGGAAAAAAACCAGTGACTCTCTAGAATCTGTGCACATTCTCTGAAATACGTTAGCCATTTTTGCAGTGAAACACATAATTGGCTGAATTTTAGCTTTGCATCACATGTAGCCCCAGATATTTTTTATTAGATATGTTGCCAAGGAATTATTTTCTACGGGATTTACTAGTGCAAGCCCAAATATAGGATCTTTCATTTACAGTTTTAAACATTTTTTTTTTCATAGAGATTGGGTCTTAAATTTTAGATATTATTTACATTTAACATAAAATGAAGTGATATGAAAATGTAATTTAGAGCGGTGGACCTGAAGACATAGAAGGTTAAAAAACAGGCATGTTACATTTGAATTGAAACTCATTTCTTCACTTCCATGTTGTGGACTTCAGTTCCCAATAATACAGCATATTTTTGCATATTATCATCCTCAGCAAAAAAAAAAAAAAAAAAAAAAAAAAAAAAAAAATCTATTGTTTCCTACATACTTTATATGTCTTATCTTATAATCCTATGGGGTGGTATTATTACCTTCTGCAGATAAGAAAACCAAGGCTTGCAGATATTAAGTAATTTGCCCAAGATCACACACATGATCAGGATAGGGTTTGAACCCATATCATCTGAATCCAAAGCCTTAACACTAAGTTGTTCTTCCCCCTTCCTTTTTCTCAGCCAACACAACAGAACACAAAATTCCACAAGTCCTAGATAGCAATGCTCTGGTATATTTTATCCTCATCATTCTCCCAAAGGAATGTGGACTTTATTCTATTCTATAAATAATCTTAAGTCTTTGCAGGTTTTCTTATGTTGCAGAGTGGCGTTATCAGATATGTGACTTGGGGAGGTGACCATTGTGTTATGGGGAACAATCAAGGGAGAGGCTGGAAGCAGAATGAATGCCTCTTTGGTTGCACTACTGGACCAAAGCATCCTTTCTCCTCTAACTGGCCAGAGCCCAGAGTGTCAGCCTGCTGTTCACTCAGACTTAGCAAAGCAAGCCAGGAGCCAGGGAGTCAGCATGGAAATCCTAACATGAGAACCAACTCATTTACTTATGATTTTAAAGTTAAAATCCAGATGCATGATAATAAGGACCTAGGATAGTTGCAGAAAGTTAAGTTTGGTGGTAGGATAATAATAATAGCTAATACTTACATATTGCTTAATTTATTCTAAGCACTTGTACTCATTCATGGATGAATAAAAGAATGGCAGAGAAGTTAGACTGAAGGTAGGGTGACAAACAGCTATAGTCTAGGTCAGTCAACTCTGAACCATTTTAAGTGCTCATGAGAGATTTTTGAGTACATAGTCCTATAGAGGACTATTTGTTTATTTGTGTTGTTTTAGTTTGCTAAGGGATGCCAATGCAAAACACCAGAGCTGGAGTGGCTTTTATAATGGGAATTTGTTAAGGTAAAATCTTACAGTTTTGAGGATGTGAAAACGTCCCAAATCAAGGCATCATCAAGAGATGCTGTCTCACCAAAAGTTGGCTGCAGGCAGTCCTGGATTACTGCCACGTGGCAAGATAAAATGGCGGCCAGGCTCACTTTCTCCCTGAGCTCAGCTGTGGCCAGGCAGGTATATGACTCCTCTTTTTGCCTTCAGGATGCTCTCTCTCAGCCTCAGGCTTGCAGGCAATCCTGGAGTCCTCTCTCATGGCAGGGTAGTAAGGTGGCTCTCTTTCTCTTTGTGTCTCTGAATGTTTCTCCCATTTATATAGGACTTCAGCAAGAGGGTCGAGGCTCACCCTGGGTCAGGCCTCACTGGAGGTCCCCAACTGAATTCAGTCCAATCAAAGGGTCTCATGGCCACAGGAATGAGTTAATGCCAAGAACATTATCTTCTCTGGGATTCACAAAAAGCTTTAAACTGTCACAGCATGGATTATTGAATATATATATATATATATGCATTATAAAATAGGCACAAAGCCAGAAATGTTAAAAGGAGTAGATAAAATATAATAAAAGTTCTAATATTTTCTTTATTTACCCCTAGGAAAGTTTTATGTATGCTGTAAAGTGCACACATACCCCATAGGCATTCTCAGGTCAGAGGGAGAGATGATGGGATCTGAAATGGCTTTAAGGTCAGAGAGGAGAGTTTGGGCTCAAGAGGGATTTCAGATCTAAGCAGGGAACCAGATAACCAATTAAATGTAGGGGTTCCTTAAGACAGAAACAAAGGAGGAGCAAGTGTGGGCAGGAAAGAGGATGAGAGATGGGGAGTTCAGTTTTGAAGGTGGTAAGTATAAAGTGCCTTTGATAAATCTTGGTGGAAATGCCTGGTAGGCACTTAGAAATACTGTTAAGAGTTTAGGCCAATAATCTGTTCATTATTAGTTAAATTATAAATGAATAATACTAATCATATATTGAATTTCTTTTAGTAAAAACACATGGCTTTATTTAATGAGGTGCATTATGATTCACTTTCATTTTGTTGAATTTTCATGTTCTATATACATTTAATGTTGCCACCTACCTTTGCATATGTTTGTTTATTCACCAAAATGACCTTTACTATTTGACAAATTAAATGAGCCACACGCCCCCAATATGTATAATGGGCCTTCACCAAAATGCACCCTTGGTTACTTTTTGTTCATGTATGTAGGACCACAATAGAGGCTAGCTCTTGAAACCAAGGCCAATAATTATTACTTTATGGGCTATGAAGTAATTGTTGTTACTCTTATGAAATTACCGTAAAAAAAAAAAAAAAAGGAGGCAGAGGGAGAGGCAGAGGAGGAGGAGAGGAAAAGTAGTATCTATGTAAAGTACCTCTAAACAAGAATTTAAAACTTGAAAATAGTAAGGTGTTAAAGCAGTCTGAGAAGATGTAGACCATTTGGCAAGATAAATTAAAAATAAGTAGGAAAAAGGGGGCAAAAGGAAATAAAGATCAGACAACAAAATGGTGCAGGAGTGGAGTCAGGGTGAAGGGCAAGCATGAGCTCCTGCACACTTGTGAGAGGTAGGTCACCTGAGCTCCAAGGGCTCCTCCCACCACTTCAGGAGGAAAACATGACTGGTTATAAGAGTCCCAAAGACCATAAACAAAAAAACAAACTAGTTTTTTTTAAAAAAACTGGTTGTTCAAGAGAAGCAAACTACAAAGGGTACTTGGGGTAGGGCTGTCTCAAGACATGTATGTAGGTCTGTGGGCAAGCTCATTTGGGGCATCCCTTCAAACTAACAGTGTTTTTTTAAAATATATATATTTTTATTTCTTTAAAAATATTTGGATTACATAAATGTTACACAAAAAAATATAACACTCCCCACACCTCCCACACACTCCCACATAAACAGCATGCTTCATTAGTGTGGCACATTCATTGCAATTGATAAACACATCCTGGGGCATTGCCACTGAACGTGGACCATAGTTCACATTGTAGTCTACACTCTCTCCCACACAATTCTGCAGGTTATGGGAAGATATAAAATGGCCTATATCTGTCATTGCAATGTCATTCAGGACAATCCCAAGTCCCGAAAAAGCCCCCATATTACACCTGCAAACTAACAGTCTTTCAAGTATCTCTTCCACATTTATTTACCTATGAGCTGTATGGAGAAGAGATGCAAAGGCAGCGCTGCTGGCAGCATTCAGCTTCCTCGTCCACTAGGCAGTTTATCTCTGGCCCTAAAATTCTAAACCTCACCCACCAAACACAGGTCTCCAATTAAGTCCAGCCAATCTACTCCGAGGGAAGTTTATTGAGCAAATTTTTACATGAGCATGTTCCTCAAAATTACCACCACCCCAGTGGTAGTCTCAAAGGATTCCCTTCAACCACATACAGTACTACTCCCACAAGTTTTGGTAACTAGGTTGTTTTCCCCTTCGCATTCCATATCCAGTGATCCTTATGAAGCAATTTTAACTTGATACACCAGGCACAGATCCAGATAATCTGTGCCTTAAGCCAACTCTAATTGAGAGCAGAGAGAAATGTCTCCTATGAGTTCTCATAAAGAGGTCAGAATGTCATGAAGTATACAATGCTCTCATTAATTTGAACAGCATAGTAATAGACAGGAGTGTTTCTTTCCATATTCCTCAAGAAGGCATAAAGTCATCATGATAAAGTATAGTTTAATAAAAGCATTTCTAAAGGTTTGGGGAGGGTAAAGAGGAAGGTAGATATAGTAAGGGTGAGCAATTTTTAAATTGGGTAAAGGAGATGTGTTGCCATTTCAGAAGAATTTTCTAAGGCAATAAGAAAGGAAGGAAGGGTAGACAGAATAAAGGGAAGGAAGGAGGGACAGAGAGAGGGAAAGAAAACAAATGACTATCCAAAGACAGGAGTTTCATCACCATAATTCTTGGGCAGTTTATGCAAGTGGTAGAAATATAAAAATT
Organism: Tolypeutes matacus; assembly: GCA_026826555.1. Lineage (NCBI taxonomy): Eukaryota > Metazoa > Chordata > Mammalia > Cingulata > Chlamyphoridae > Tolypeutes > Tolypeutes matacus. The sequence continues at coordinate 11,667,504 of JAKSZT010053801.1, read as the reverse complement.
TAATAAACATATTGAATAAATGTCCTCCATATGGCTCGACATAAAAAATAGAAACCATATACAGGAAGCTGACATCATAAAACAAAGTTTTCAGGTGTTCAGTAAGATTTTTATCAATTCTAATGTGAATTCCAAATGTAAATTGATTTTGCACCTGTTTACTGGTTTGTTAATAAGAGTATAAAAATTACAAATGAAAAATAATTTCATTCATTTTGCAGAATTTTCCTTGACAACACATTTCCCTTCCTAATCAAGTTCAGGTTCTACAACTGTTGAAATTACCTTGCATTTCTTTTTTTGTTTTGTTTTGTTTTTATTTTATTTTTAAAGAAGCTTTAGATAACATAAATGTTACTTTGAAAATATAAGGGATTCCCATATACCCCACCCTACACACACACTTTTCCCCATTAACAACTTCTTTCATTAGTGTGGTACATTTTTTACAATTGATGAACATATATTGAAGTATTGCCTCTAACCATGGTCTAAAGTTTACATTATGGTTTATACTTTGCACTGCACAGTTTTATAGGTTTTTACAAAATGTATAATGGCCTGTATCCACCATTGCCATGTCATGCAGGACAATTCCAATGTCCCCAAAATGCCCCAGGTTATACTATTCTTCCTCTCCTTCCCCTGAGAACCTCTGGTGACCACTGCCTTTATATCAATGTTACAAGTTCTTCCATTACTGTAATAATAATAAGTTTACTTCAGTCCATAGTTGCATTCCCCCCTTACATTTGTTCATTCCTCAGTCTTGAGGATTTGGGGATGGTGATGCCCACTCTGCTTCCGATTGAGAGGGAGCTTAGATCCCATGGGGCAGATGGATGGAACTGTTTTGCTTGCAGTTGTAGATACTCTCTGTTTTTTGGGATGGGCATTGTCCATCATCATCCTTTTGTTAGTTGTCCTGGGTGAATCCGACAAACTAGAGAATAAGTGTTGGCTGCAACTTTGCTGAGAGTTGGAGGTCAACCGGCATATGAACAGCCAGAAGATTTAAGTCTCTGAGACACATATTTAATGGGTATAGTGCTAATTATAGGTTCAAATAAAAGGGGCAGAAGAGTCACGTGCAGGAAAATTATAAATGAATCCAACTCTGATACAATGAGGGGATAGGTTATCATATAGTCCAAGATAAGGCCCACTGACAGGGCAGCATTTCTTGAAAGCATCCAGACTAACTGAGATCCACTGGGTGACAAGAGAAAACTACTCTGAGATAAGTGTTCCATAAAATCCACATGAGAATCATTGTGAGTTGACTTAGTGTACGACAAACACTCGGCTTACTGCTCCAGGGGATGTGACAGTAGGCAGCCCAACTTTGACTTTGGTTCTGAGGCTGGACTTGGAGCTGTGGCTAGGAGCAAGAGGAGAGAAGAGAGCCTTAATTAGCTGTATTCCTGGAACAGGACCCGCTACGGAATTTGAGAGGCCCAGAGCAAGATGAAAATGTAGGGCCCCCTTATTCCTAAAAAAACATTAGGAATTTCAAGATGACGACAGAACCTCAGACCAAGCCTGAGTCTTGCACAGCCCACACACCCACGAAGCTAGGCCTGACCTGAAGCAAATGCTTATGTCCATGGTCCGTGTATGAAGACGTTGAGGTAAAATGAAAAATATCTTCCTCTCCTTAGGAATTGACCAAATGTTCTCTTGCCTTCTTCATATCTTCTCTCCCCCACCTCAACTTCATGGCTGGCTGTTAGAACCCAGGTCTTGAGAGTGGAAGAATCATGAGCCATCAAACCAGTAAAGCCAGAACTTATTTATGGACTCTCGTCCATATTAATACCACAAACACAAAATTAGGAAAGAAAGTAGAGGACAAATTAAGAGGACAAAAATTTACTGTTTTACATTTCATCTAGTCCCAGTCAAGTTCTTTGAACTTCAGTTCCTACTTAAGAAAAAAAGAATCTGCAGCCTTAAATTTATAGCTCACAAAGGGAAGATGTTTTTCAGAATTCTGTAAACAATCCATTTTAACCAAAAGGATAATCTTGGGTTATTACCACTTATAACTGCTTTTCTTTACTAGAAGACAAAAAGACAGAAACCTGGCTGGAGCTAGGATCTTAAGCCTTGTGACAAAAATTAAATTCATCCCCACCCATGGAAGCTTGATTCAATGAAGAGCCATTTATCACTCTCCAGAAACCCGAGACAAATGCCCCCAGAGTCCAAATTAATTTAGCTTCACTTCAAGGAAACAACCAAAGCTAAAAGAGCAAATTTGTGATTTTCTACTTTGTAAAGATGAGTATCTGCTCAGTCTTTGCATTTGAACTTAAAACATGACACATTTTCTGAATGAGCAAACAATGCCTCTAGAAGCAAACTCAGTTACGGACACCGAGTCCATGGGGCATCTTGTTGAATAATGAATTCTCAGATTGTGTCACAAGTTCTAAACCCCAAGTATTCTACTGGAACTTTCAAGAGGCTTTGCTTTTCTGTCATTTGGATATACTGCTCTGGCTTGTTTATTTGGATTAGGTACTACCTTGCTTCTAAACCAAAACCAGACTGAGGAGTCAGCTTCAGAGGAATTAGCCAAGGTGAGCTTTCAAGGCACAGCCATGCTGGCTCCACATTTAAGTCATCCTTGAAATGACTATGTGAACACAGGTCATTCCATGACAGCTTGTCTCAATGTAAATGGCTAAACGTACCAAAGGAAGTTACTACGGCAGCTGCACCTTTGGAAGAACAAAATGACCTTTGAAACAGACCATCAGGTTGAAATTGAAACAAGTTGCAGCTTCATTGGCTCTGCCGAGCGTACAGCAATGGCTTTACATGTGTGTGTGCCAACATGAGAGACGGCAAGGTCAGCATTTCACAGGCACGCATTATTGCCAGTCCTAGCAAAATAGAATCACAGGAGAACTGATACAGTGGCTTTTTGCTAATGAGCGCCGTCCGAACTGATACAGTGGCTTTTTGCTAATGAGCGCCGTCCAGCATAGAAATAGCATTCCAAACTTTTAAAGTATATCTGTAAGGTAGTTATTAATTACGAGGAGAAACAGAGGTTTAGGGTTTGCTGAAGAACACAAAGCAATTTAGGAATAACAATCTTAGTGCAACTAGTGCAACAGCTCCTTAATTGTGCATCCCTAGTGCAACAACCCTTAATTGTGCAAATCTAATGCAATAACCCTAGTGCAAGAACTTCTGAATTGTGTCCTGGAGAACACTTAGTTGATCAGGATGTTAGTAGGAGTGATATGGAAACAGGATTCTGGAGTCAAATCTAGGAGATGAGGGTTACACCAACTTGGGGGGGCAGATCTTTACTGAAGGGCTTCTCAGAGCCTTTACTATGCTACTGTGCCTTGTACATCTCTAAGAGAAGACTGGCATGCAGCATTTCCCATCTTTTTCTCTAGATCTTTTCCCAGGAATAAAATTCCACACAGCACATTTGGGAAGCACAGCTCTGAAAAGAAATAGTTTAATGTCCCTGAAGTTGGGTCTTTATTCTTTTTTTTTTTTTTTTCCCTCAGCATTTTTTATGTTATCCTAAGGGTTTGAAGCTAATTCAAGGATAACTGTAACTTATAACACAAAGAACTTCTGGTTTAGATTGTAAATGAGTTGGTTCTAGATCATTGTCTTTTTTTGTTTCTCTCTGTATTCCAGAATAAATTTATTTGCTTCTTTCTAGCTTTACTCATTTCTAGGAACATTAGAAAAGACTTTATTTATTGAAAGTATTTTTAAACTTTAGCTAAAAGTTTACAGTAATATGAAAATAGTTTCAACACGAGGATAAATGGAATCCTTAAAATAAATAAATTTTCTAGGTATTTAAGTAATATCCAATATTTAGGAAGTCCATGCAAATTATCAGACTAAAGCATTTCTTTAAATCAGCTGCCTTTGGATTGTTTTTATGGAGATTTCATCAATTCCTGATCTCCACATTGCCTCTTAGCTATTACTCAACTTTATTTATTTATTTATTTATTTTTTTAATTATGGGTAAAAATCAAAATTCTCACAATACATACAAACATTTGCAAAATGATATATAAATATATATATTACTCAACTTTAAATCAGAGATGGAGGTGATGAGCAGAGAACAAAAGGGCACCATTTAAGGACTAACAGGGAGCATGGCATACCAGGAAGAAAAGTAGACTGGGAACAGAGACCCAAGCTTCAAGCATTAAACTCACTAGCTGATGGTTCCTATCCAAGATCACCAAAATGGAACATCTTAAGCCAGATGTTGCCCTAAACATCCTCTTCTCTGGCCCCTTTCTTTATTCCTAATAATTGGCTTCCAAGCCCACAGTGGTCTGAATTCATCAAGCGCTTTAATAAAGAGATGGAGAACCTATCATTTTCTTCATTTTGCTACCCATTTATTGCTGTTCTTTGGTGCCTATGCTCTTCAATTCAGATCTATTCTTATACGGATTAATCATCTCTAGGGACAAGTCAAGGTGGTCCTAGGTTAGTGCCAGGGCTTTTCCAGGATAATAAGGAATATATCTAATTTCAGCCTTTATAGAGCTCACTATTCAAAATAATAGTAGTAGCAGTGGTAATTAGCTAATACTTATATAACATTTGCTGTATGCTAGGTTTTGTTCAAAACACTCTACCTACATTAATTTAGACTTGTTGGAGCCCGTTTATATCTGCTCATGAAATGAGCAGAAATAAATTAGGAAATTTGTGAGCTGATTGTTAAGCTCAGCCATTATTAAAAGTTAAAATATACAAATTTACAGTTTAAAAAAAACTATATTAAAAACAAAGATAACAAATACTCGAAACTATTCTCTCCCTAGTTATTTTACTACATTTTACCATTACCTATGTTCTTGAGTTATTTACAACTGCTGTTTCCGCATAGAGGAAATATTACATGAGTGTTCCAACTCCACACTCAGTGATGCTACATTGATAGCCTGAAATCCTCAATGATGGCATTATTTACACCACAGAAATCAGCAAATGCTTCAAATCAAGGCTCTTTTATAAATCTTTTTCAGAGAACTAGTTGTTAAACATTTACCAGTATACCACTGTTTAATCCTTACAACAACTAGTATGTATGATTATTCATACTAGTATTATACAGATGAGGGAGCTCACCCACAAAAAAAGTTAAGTGATATGCCCAGAGTCATGCAGCTAGTTAGTGGCAGAACTAGTATTTGATCAGAGGCAGTCTGGTTCCAGAATCTTGTACTCCTGATGATTACAAGCATTGACGATGGTTTGGATGCAAAAGATAATAAGGTATATATCTAAGAAATGGCAGATACATGCGTTCTTTCCAAATGGAAAGAAAAATATGTCCACAATATAATAAGGGCAGTAAAAAGAGCTACCAGGACTTAAGTGGTTTAAAATGAAAAAGTAAATCAATGCACTTCATTCATAACAAAGTCTTCCCCCAAAGGAAATGGAACTCTCTCACTCTCTGTGTCCAGGAGTACGTTCACCCCTTCCAGGATACACAGTGTTTCAGCTTTTGCCCTTGCTCCAGTCGGCTTCTTTAATTAGCAATTATTACCAATGACCACAAACCTATTCTATGCTGAGACTTAGTGTTACACTGGGCTGTGGTTAGAATTACTGCCCTCCAGAAGCCTGAAGCCTAAAGCCTAAAGCCTAAAGGGAGACAGAACTCGTGCAAAAAAGTGAAAAATGGTATGGCTACTTTGGAAATTTTTGGTAGCTTCTAAACTGTTAAACATAGACTTACTATATGACCTAGCAACTCCCCTTCTTTGTACATACCCAAGAGAAACAGAAACATATTCTCACACAAAGACTTGCACACAAATGCTCATAATAGCAAGCCTTATTCATAATAGCCAAAAAGTATAAACAGCGTAAATGTCCATTCACCTGGTGAATGTATAAGCAAAATGTGAAAAATCCAAACAATGAAATACTATTCAGCAATAAAAAGAAACAAAATACTGATAAGTGCTACAACATATATGATCCTTAGCATAAGTGAAAGAAGCCAGGTAAAAAAGGTTCCATATTTTATGATTCCATTTCTATTAAGTGCACAGAAAAGGCAAATCTATAGAGACAGAAAGCAGGTTAGCGTTTGGTTGCCTGGGAATGGACGTGGGAAGTGGGGATTGACTGCAAGCAGATAAGAGGAATCTTATTGGGGCAAAGGAAATGTTTCGGAACTGGATTTTAGTGATGGTTGCACAATTTGGTAAATTGACTAAAACTCATCGAATTGTACACTAATAGTGAGTGACTTTCATTTTAGGTACCGTGGGTGCAATTGTGTCCCCCAAAAAGATGTGTTCAAGTCCTAATCCCCAGTACTCGCAAATAGGGTCTTTGCAGACGTAATTGGTCAAGACGAGGTCATACTGGAATAAGGTGTGTCCTAATCTAATATGCTAGGTGTCTGTATATGAAGACACAGACACACAGATGCAGAGGGAAGATGGTCATGGGAAAACGGAGGCAGAGCCTGAAGTTACCTTGCCACAAGCCAATGAAGGCTGGAGGCAAGAAAGATTCTTCCCCAGGGCCTAGAGGTGGCAGTGTGGCCCTGTTGATACCTAGATGTTGGTCTTCTAACCCCAGAAGAGAATACATTTCTGTTGGTTAAAGCCACCCAGTTTGCGGTGCTTTGTTACAGCAGCCCTAGGAAATGAAGGCGGTATGTAAATTATACTTCTATAAAGTTGTGTGTGTGTATTTTTTTTTAAAAGTAAATAGCACAAGGCTACTTTTAAGGGTTGAGTCAGACAAAGGTTCAGGAGAGGATATGTGTGTGCATGTTGGTCAGATCTAAGATTTCGCTATAATTTGAATTCTACTAATAAAGAAAATTATCAGATATAGCACGATATCGGGCTGGTAGACAAGTGCAGTTGGAGAGAGGGCCCGTCAGGGATGCATGGAGAAAGGTCAGGTTCTGCTCTGGCCTCGGGAGTCCCACAAGTTCCTCCAAAAGCAGAATGATAATGCCTCTCCATGACCCTACAGAGCCATTGCACAATCTTTCCCATGGATTTTCTTTCAGGGGGATTGACAGAACATTCTGGACTGGTTGTTTTGCTTTGATGTACTATTAACGCTTTTTAAAACATTTCCCAAAATGATGGCTTTTCATGTATTTAGGAACCAACCAGATACACTAACCTTACCTCAACTTAATCACCACAGACCATGAGTACACATAAATGACAGGAAATTTACCTGTGACAAGTAAAAAGGATTGAATCCCCATCCTTGAGAGCCTGAAACCATCTAACTAAACAGGAAACTCAGTGAGGTTAGGCACAATGTCCTCTTGTTCTCTTCTATCTCTCTGTCATAGTCTTATATACTGAAGATGCAAAATAAATGCTTGTTGGATTGACTCATTCAAAAGAACCAACAACCACATTTCCTTTCTCTAAAATTCTAGACTCAAATAATCACCAGCCAACTCATTTTTGGGAAAATCAAACAGAAAGAGTCATTCATTGAACAAATCACATTGAGTTCCTTCAAGAGACAGCCTCTCTGAGAGGAGGGGTCTACCTTGCTCCACCAGTACTTTCACACGTTAGGGATTTTTTTATATCACTCTAGACACAAGCAAAAATGCCAGTGGCTTTGGCCTTTCTGCTAAAGTAACAAGGAGATAAACTCTAGAAATCTTTCTTTCAAACAACATTAGTATTTTTTTTATCTCTGAAAGGTCTTAGGACAGACTTTAGAAATTAGACACTGTCAGCAATTACAGTCTAACAGGATTACAGGCTAGGCATGGGTCTCAAGTCCCATGTTATAAAGATGTGAAGGCCATTATTTGGTGAAATACAGTTTCTAACATATACTCTGATAATAACCTCTCTGGAGCCCACAAAACATGATGGTGTCTACTTCATAGAGTTGATGAGGGGAAGCATGCAATATTCAGGGGTGGGCACACAGAAAGTGGTACCCAATAAATGATTATAATAATGAAGATTGTTACTTTTTAAATATAAAGAAAAAGAAGAGGAAAGACAAATGGCCAATGATCATTTGAAAGGACACTCAATCTCATTAGTCATCAGATTAATGCAAACTCAAACCACAATGGGATATCATTTTTCAGCCTCTCCAATACAGTACTAAGCATTGGGAAAAACATGAAACAAAAGGAACACCCATTCACTGCTGGTGGGAGTGTAAATTGATACAACTAATTTGGAAAGGAGCCTGGAATTATCTTAAAATTTTAACATGTACATCCTCAGTGATGCAGCAACTCCATTCCTAGGTACGTAGCCTAGACAGAGCAGGGGTTCTTAACCAGGCGTCCATGAGCTTGAATTGAAATTCAAAAAACATTATTCTTGTGCGGACATGTCGGTGAAAGTGTGATATATTTACTAAATAATATACAGTATAGTGTGGACTTCGTAAGGAGTCCGTAGTTTTCACCTGACTGACAAAGTTTCCATGGAACAAAAAAGGTTAAGAACCCCTGGTCTAGAGAGACTTTTGCATATAATGCCCCAGGAATCACGACCAAGGGTTTTTGTTACATGTACCAAGAAGCTAGAAGCAACTCACTTGTGCATCAACAGGATACCAGTAAATAAATGGTGGTATATATACACGATAGAATATTATACTGCAATGAAAACAAATGAACTGCAACTGTAGAAATCAAAGCGGTGGATTCTAGAAACACAATGCAGAAGACCACATATAGTATGATTCCATTTTTATAAAAATCAAAACAGGCAAAAATAAGCAATATGCTATTTGGGGACACATAGAAAAGCAGTGGTTTCTTTGTCAGGTTGCTGAGGAATAGGCATCCTAATGCTTAAAACAGAAAAAATCAGGAGCATATGTGATCAGGTGATTTCTAAAAGAAAAAATACCAATGATTAATAAGTTTATTAAAGATTTTAAAATCTTCAACTTTACTAGTAATCAAATAATTATAAAATTTTTCAGTGTAATTTTTTTTAATTAGGTAGCATTTTTCATCAGTCAAATTGGCAAAGATATATTAAAAATAAAACTTAATTCATGTGTTAAAGCAATGAGATGGACACTGTTATCCTCTGCTGTGTAGAAGCATAAATCAGGAAAACTTTTGAAAAAGCTATTCAACAATGTGTATCAAAAAGCCTTAAAACTTGTTCCTTTGAATCAGTAATTCCACTTCTAAGAATCTACTCTAAGAAAGTAATGAGATAGAGTCAAAGATTTAGATTAATACAGCATTATTCATAACAGCCCCAAATAAGAAACTCTTATCTACTAATTCAACAAATATTTATTGAGTACCTAGTATGTGCCATGCCATCAGTAAACAAAGTTGGCAGAAATCTCTTACTTTCATGGAACTCACATTAATTAAAATGGAAGGAGTAGATAATAAATTTAGTAAATAACAATATTACATGAGAAAGTAATAGATGATTTGGAAAAAAGAAAAATCAGGGCAAGATAAAGGAGATCAGGAATGCAGGAGGTTTGATGGGGAAGAACAGTTTACTTCCTTAAGAAGGTGATGTGAGCAAAGATTTGAAGGAGGTGAACTATCTGGGTGGTGGGTGCTTGGGCTTTCTAGGCAGAAGGAAGAGCTGGTGCAAAGTCCCAGAGCCATGATCGTGTCTAATGATTATAAAAACAGTGAGGCGTCCCTTGTGGATGGAGTTGTAAGCAGTAGGGAGGAGCAGGAGATGAAGACAGAGAGATAAGAGTTGGGGGCAACCGTGAAAGTCTCAAAGTCCAAAGTAAGGACTTAAACTTTTCCTTTAGAGCAATGAGAAGTGCTTACAGAATTTGGAGCAGAGAAATGACATGATATGACATATATTTATAGGACCTAAATGCTCCAATAATAAGGAAATGACTAATAAATTACAGTAAGTCCTGTGTTTGTTCATAGTAGAAGCTCAGAAAATATTTAGAGAACAAATGAATGTAATGGAATATTATACAACCATTAAAAGTTATAATTTCAAAGAATATTCAGTGACATGGAAAATGCTCACTGTATATATTAAATGAAAAAAATCTGGTTACAAAATTGTAAGTTATGGCCCCAATTTTGGTTAGACTGATAGGTAGGTAGGTAGGTAGATATAGATAGATGATAGATTAGATAGATAGACAGATAGATAATATAAAGAGAAATAGATTTTTAAAAAATAATCAAATGCCATCAGATACTAAATGGTTTCTTTTTATTTACCCCCCCCCCCCCAGGGCCTCCCATGTGGTAGGCGAGAGGCCAGCCACTTGAGCCACATCTGCTTCCTACTAAATGGTTTTAAGTAAGTGGTGAAACTTATAGGTGCTGTTGATGGTATTCACATTTTTTCTGAATATCTATATAAATACGTATTGCTTTTACAATTAGACCAAAACGATAAATGCAGTGAAAAAGCTACCATAACCACATGGTAGTCTTTATGATTTTTATTGTGAATATTAGGAAGTATGTCCATCAATCAAAATTATTAGCTTCTTTCTGGATTCCAGGGAAAAATGAAAGGTATTTGATATTCATTTGCTGAATTTAGCAGCAGGCAGCCTGCTGTTCATCAGTATGGCTGTCACCAGTACTTCAATAAATCCATTGGAATCACTACAGAAGAATTTCTAATGGGATCATGGAAACAATTTGGCCAGTAGAAAACAAATGATTAAAAAGTCATTATATTATCTGAACAGGCAGGAGAAGAATTGCCTAATTTAACCACGAAAGTCACTACAAAAGACCAGAATAATTACACTGTAAATGGATACCCAAAATAAGGGAATCATTTGATTTTCACGATACCTTGAGGAAACTTACGGGTGCGGGATAAGCTTACCAGAACCGTGTAAAAGAGCTCATTAGCACCCTCCTTGGACTCAACTGACTGTGCATTTGAACCTGAGGCTTCTGATCCCCTCCTAGGAGCACCTTCTCGTTAATTTCATTTTGGTGTCTGGGTTTGATGTCTTCAAATGCCTGATTCTCACTTAAGCATGCCGGAAGACAGATATCTCGTGAGAAGCATTTCCTTTTATGTTCTCGCAAGGCTTGATTTGTAGCAGGATTTTAGCCTTCTGTAGCCAGGAATACGTTAAACTATCAGAACAACGTGGCAATTTGGCCCACGAGGCATATGGCTTGATGAACACTGAAAGAGTCCTAAGGGAAGCCAAAGTGGGATACCCAGGAACTGAAGAGCTACCAGAAACTTGCTTTTCCTCCCTAAAGGGAAGGTTTTAAGTGCACTATTTCCTGAGGAGCTGCGATTCCCTGGTACAACTGTATCTTTCAAATCCCAAGTCTTGCCTAGCAAAGGTGGCTGCAGAATTAAATTGCTGCTCATTTATTTAATCATGTAACAGATATTTATTGAGTTACTACCGTATCCCAAGTATAAAGATGAATAAATGCCTGCATCGAGGAGTGAATAGTGTGGGGAAAAGCAGACGACTCTTTAGCATTCCGTGGGATACATGTGTGTAGAGGATGGTGCTGGAACACACTGAAGAGGCGTTTGATTCCCACCTGCGCTCGCGTGGGAGGAAGTGGTCAAGTTCCCTCTCTACAGTAATTGCTTCAAGTTAGTTCCTACTCAAGTAGACAGGTGAAGAAAGGGACAATAAGGGGAGTTTTAGTAGTGCCTGACATAAAACATTCCGAAAATAAGCCTGCTGCTGCTGAATTTTACTGTTATTGCTATTTTGTTTTATGAAAGTGGTTTTTCCCTCTAATTATAAAGGTAATGCACTCTAGGCATGAAGTTCTTGCATTCCACTGTTTGAGGTAATAAGTATTATACTACAAGGCCTTAATCTGGGTTTCCAGCCTGAAAATATGATCATCTTACCATTTTTTCAAGCAGCCAGGAATGTTGTAGGTGCAAGTAATTAAAACAAGAAAGCACCAAGCTTTTAATTAATTTCACTTTTTTAAAACAAAACAGCAATAGATTCTCTTCCTGCAGAAATTAGAAGTGACTTTTGATGCTATTATAACCCTACTACTGCTAGAGATCCATGAATGTCAAATCCTTCCCTGACCACCAGCTTCCTCATCAGAATTTCCAATGAAATCATACTTATAAGAAATAATAGATGGATTGAAACCAAAATCCCAGTTTACTAACATCTATGCTAATCCCTGACACCTCAGCACAGGGATTGCTTAGACTTGGAAGCTTAAATAGGACCTTCTGTTTTATTTCTCTGTCATTTCCAAAATCTAAATAATGTTCAAGTGTGATTTCCATGAGAAAGAATCAGAGACAAAGAATAATGGAGTGACAGAAAGTGAGAGAGAGAAACAGACAGAAAACAGGAAATCTACAAAGCCACTGTTGTCTAGTGGAAACACCCAGCTAGTTAGTCAAAAAAGATGTATCGTTCAGGGTGTCTCTAGCAGCTGTAACTAATAAACTTGCAAGTTTAGAGGCTTAACCCAATATAAATTCATTTCTCACTTACACAGAAGTCCAAATCAAATGTTCCTCGTGGTTGGGCACTTTTCCTCCACATGGTGATTCAAGGACCCAGGCTCCTTCCATCTTGTGGCTCTGCCTTTAGACGTTGATATTTTTTTCCATCACAGGCTACAGTCTATTAAGTTAGATGAGTCACTTGGCTAATGAGTGGGAACTTGAGCGTGAGAGGGTCTGTTGATTAGTGAGAGGACGGTGCGGGGCATAGGTGACATGAGTCCCCGATGTTTCTTAAGCACTGCTTCCATACCAGGCTCAGTTCTAGGTGCTTTGCCTGCACGAACTCGTTCAGTCCTCCCAATGGCCCAGAAAACTGCCGAATCTCAGCGGCCTGACTTTAGAGCCCGTGCTCTTATCCACTACAGGTTACTCTTTCTCTAAATGGGTTTGAATCCAGGGCCCACCCTTTCAAATCTATGCACCCTTGCATGGGTTGCTTAATTTCTCAGAGCCTTTCTTCCTATCTATAAAAGTGTTTGTTGTGAGGATTAAACAATGTAAGATTGATAAAATCATAATAGGTGCCCAGAAATTATTAGACTATTCCTTCATTCAACAAATCATTTTTAAAGCACTGATTATATGCCAGGGGCACTGTGCTAAGTCCTGGGGTTACAGTGGGGAATGAGCCTGATAAAGTCTGTGCTTTCATGGAGCCTGGAGTCTAGTAGAAAATACAGGCATTAAATAAACAATGTATGACTAATTCACCAATGAATAGAGCAAAGCTTTACAAAAGAAAAGTCCGGGCTGATGGACCTAGGCTAACCTTGTTGAGGGTACAATGCACAGCAATGTTTAAGTGGAGTCCAGAAAAATAGTTAGGAATCCCAGTTTTATTTATGTCTGGGTTTACAGGGAAAGAAACCAATAAATACTGGTCAGGTCACAGCTGTAAACTTATTATTCCATCTGTGTTTTTCCATCACTGTTAATAGATTCCTTGCTATATTGCTTCTGAATCTTTTAAAACCAGGATTTAAATTACCAATGATTTTAAGTGTAGGGAAGATTTTAGAGGACTACTGGATCCTCTGACTTACCAGGACAAGGCTTTAGGAGAACTTCAGGCATGAATGACCTCTGGAAGAAGTGTTCCTAATGACATTGACACTGATGTTTGGTCTTAAGACCCTGGATTAAGCATCTCAAATATAGAGAGCAGTCCAAAAGCTAGCCCCAAACTCCTGGGAAATGCTTTCAGGTGGATAGGGTATTGCTGAGATGGGAAAAGATCAAAGACACTGGGAGAAGCAGGGAATGATAATGGAAGGTGATGGGGAGGAGGACATGCCCCTGAAATAATCCCCAGACCAGCCCTGAGGATCCAGGGTGAAAGAGCTTCATTCCCACAGCAACAATGAGGACAGGTTCTTGGGGTGAACGGGATCCCTTTGTTAAAAAGGCAGGATGGTAAATTGGGGTCCCTATGATTCTCCTGGTTGGGAGCTACAAATCAAAGGCAGGGTCTTCTGCTCTTATCACATAAATTGTTACTCATGTCTTTAACCGTCTTCCACCAAGCTGTACTGGCCAGGGTTACTTGAAGTAGTAATAAGATTTACACAGTAAGTTGTAGCAAACATTTTTCTGGAAACCATGATAAAAAAAATCAGACATTTCTCCTTACTAATCTGAAAGGGATATCTCTTTCTCTGTTATAAATCAATAGATATGGGTGAACCATCTAAACAGAACATAATACGGTCTTAAAACAGTTATGGTGAGCATATTTTTCTGGGTCAAAATTTCAGCCTTTTCTCTTCTTCACTACAAGGGAAAAGCCTTGATTCTCAAGTTCCAGCCTGCTCTATACCCCAGTCTCATATCTTCCTATTGGAATAAGGATGATCAGATTTGCAATCCATCCTTGGGAAAACTTTCTGAGAAAAACATAGATAGGGTGATTGTACTTCCCAATTTTCTGGTACAGAACTGATTGTAAGTAATATAATTACTGAATTACTCTGGATATAGTTTTGCATATTATATTTTAAATAATTTTATTAATATATAAATATAATTAATATATTTATATAAGTATAATAAAATATGTTATATTATATTATATTATATTTTATAATGAGTAGTGGTTCTCTAGAAGCAGACTATAAGATGGGGTTAGAAATAAATAACAGTGAATTACAAGGATTCAAGGCACAAGAGTAGGCAGGGAGAGCCTTCAGTCTTCCCTTTCCCCTTCCTTTTTCTTTCTTTCCTAACTTTTATCTTTCCTTCACCTTGCTTCCCTTCCTTCCCATCCTGAAGAATTCAGTCCTGAAGCCATTCTGTGGGGGCAGACCAGGGTGGGCTTCCACACTGGCAGCAGGAGAGGGGAGGGAGCTGCCAGGGTCCAGAACAGGGTGTCAGAGCCCAAGCAGTGTGAGGAGGGTAATAGTGTAAGGGATGAGCAGCAGAGGGGTAACTCAGCATGGGGGCAGTGGGGGTTGGGGGATGTGCAGTGGCCCAGCATAGATTTCAGAGGCCCAGCAGGGCAAGGAAAGGCCATGCAGAGGGGTGACTCAATGTGGGGTGCAGACACAAGCGAGGTGAGGAGGGTGACCACACAGGGGAGAGATGGCAGTAGAGAAGAGAGATCAGTTACATAAAGGGATATGGGAGCAATACCTCTCACTGTCAGAGAAGGAAGGTACAAATACAAACTCCATCAGGTTGACATTGGCTTAGAATCAGAGGTATTGGTGTGGACTTGTGGTTTTCAACATACAAATCTAGATACAGAGATAAAGGTGTGTGTGTGTGTGTGTTTGCTCCTTGGGTAAATGGCTGATACCTGGGCTGAGAGAGGGAAAGTACAAGATGAATATCATATGCCAGAAAGTAAAGGAGTGCTCAAAGAGTGATAAGGATGTGCCAAAAGGAGACAGAAACAAATTTGAAGGGAATCCACTGACCAAGTTGGTGACAGTTTGTGCATCTAAAGGAATCATGATGGCAATGCACTAAATCCCAATGAATAAAATAGGAAAAACCATGAGTCTATTAAGGTTGAATTAATAAATGAATAAATTGAAAGTTTGATGATGAATGGGATATTCACAAAGTTTCAAAGTACCTGCCCACAACATACTTATAATTTTAAAGCAGGAAAAGAATAACTGTACACTGGAGAAAACAGACACACACCGCCTTAATTAAGTGATCAAAGCAAACATTAGCAGCAACAGGACAAATCAAAGCCATGCGCCACCTGATCAGAGGAACGCAGCCTCACTTTTGTGACATCCCTGCCAAAGATGAATAACCAAAATCAAATCATGACGAAACAGTGGAGAAACCAAACTGAAGGACATTCGACTAAATAACTACCCTGTAATCTTTTAAATACAGGCCATGAAAGTCAAGGAAAGGCTGAGAACTGTTGACGACAGAAGGAAACCAAAGAGACATGACAGCTAAATGCAGTGCATGATTCTGAACAACACCTTTTTGTGAAAAAGGGCATTATTGGGACCAGTGAAGAAACTTTAATGGGGCCTGTGTTTCAGGTGGCAGTGAAGTGCCCCTGTTAATTTCCTGAATTTGATTGTACTGTGACTACATAGGAGAATATCCTTGTCATCCTCAATTCACACTGAAGTATCCAGGGATGAGGGGACATCAGGTCGGCAACTTACTCTCACAAGGTTCGGAAAAAACGTTTTTATACCATACTTGAACTTTTCTGTAGGTTTGTGATTACTTGAAAAAAATTGTTAAGCATTTTTTTTTCAATATTTATTTTTATTTATTTATTTCTCCTCACCCCCTAGTTGTTTGCATTTGCTGTGTCTGTTTGTTGTGTGCTGGTCTTCTTTTTTTTTTTTTCTAGGAGCCACCAGGAACCAAATCCGGGACCACCCATGTGGGAGGGAGGCACCTAATTGCTTGAGCCACTTCTGCTCCCTCCTTTGTTGTGTCCCTCATTACATTTTCCTCCATGTGTCTCTTGTTGCATCACCTTGTTGCATCAGCTCACCGCATCAGCCTGTCGCATCAGCTTGCTGTCTTGCTCATCTTCTTTAGGAGGCACTAGGAACCGAACCCAGACCTCCCATGTGGTAAGCAGGAGCTCAATAGCTTGAGCCACATCCGGTTCCCTAAGCATTTTTTAAAAATCAGGACAAACATTTTCAATGGTGACAACAAAATACCCAACATCAAGGTTTTCCTGAAAATTTCAGGGTGTCTGGCTCCTCTAGCCACAGTGGGTCGAGAACTAAACAACAAAGTTGAGTTTTGCTGAAAGCAGTTCACCTGTCAAGGAGTCTTATAGGAGGAAAACTTAAGTACTGGCTCTTCCAGAACTGAACTTCTTTTCTGGGGCACCAGAATCACACAGCACTAACATCATTTCCCTGTGCAGTTTGGCCTTTCCACTTGAAGTTCTAATTTTCTCTTCATCATGGAGTTCTTGCTCCAAATGATTTAGGTTTGTTATTAGCACAGTTTCTTCAGGCTTGAAAATCCATTCTATGCTTGAGAGAACTTAAACACAAAAGACCAGGCATCTATCTGTTGAGTTCCTTGCTGAGTAGCTCTGAAATGTCCCAGGTGACATCTGTAAACTGTGTGGGTAACATAGCCAGAGCTTCTGAAGAAAGGCAGATGGTTGATAGCTGGGACACTAGAGGAAAACACTTCCCTTCCTTTGTTTCATTCAACAAATACTTATTATGTACTTGTTATGAACCAGAAATTGTTCTTGATGTAGGAGATAGAGCCATTAAGAAAAACACAATCTCTCTCCTCAAGAAGAGCATAGTCTAGGATAGTAATTTAAGGAAACATTCTTTATTGAACTATAATCTATATACACAAAAGTACAGAAATCATAATTGCATCAGACAGCAAACCAAACACACCTGTGTGACTAGCACACAAATCAAGAAAGAGGATGTTATCAGCACCCCAAAGGCCTTCTATAGCTCTCTCCTGTCATGTCCATCCCTGACCCCCAGCCAAGGTTAACCACTCTCATCACTTTTAACAACGAAGTTTAGTTTTGCTGAAAGCAGTTCACCTGTCAAGGAGTCTTAAAGGAGGAAAACTTAAGTACTGGCTCTTCCAGAACTGAACTTCTTCTCTGGGGCACCAGGATCACACAGCACTAACATCATTTCCCTGTGCAGTTACCTGATTCTGCTTCTCTGTGGTGCTGTGAGTTGCTGGTTAACGGGTGGCAGTTTGAGCTTTGCCTGGTCTGTGGACCTGGAAACAATTCCTGTATGAGTTTGGGCAGGACTGATGCATATGGTTGCCAGTCAGAGGGCCCCACTCAAGGGCGCCTGACTTCCAGCCCCACACCTTTTGTCAGACCAGATGCAACATGGCAAGAGAATGTGTCCATCTCACATAGAGGCCTAGTGGCAACTCTAAATGTGAGAGCTATTTGGGTTGGGAACATGAGTGGAGAGGAGTAATGAGCTTTATCAGTGGATCAGATACAATTCATGGGCTTGCATGATTCTTAAGTGTCCCAAAAGTTCAGCCTCTGTTTCTTTAATAGAAGACCTTTTCAATTTTTCCCCAAATTCCCTTGGCAGTGTTGCTCCCCTGGGAATGCTTCTATGTCAGTAGATCCTACTTCTGCCTCAGGAACTGTCTGACCAAACTACCCTGTTATTAGTGTAACATAGAGCCCCATAGAGCTCAAGAGGAAGGAGATGTATATTCTCAGCTAGCCAGCTAAAACATTCCTAGTTCTTTTCAGAAAGTTGGAGCCATTGGAGGGCTGTTAAACTCAGAACTGTTGAATCCCATTTATCCTGAGGGCTGCCCATGGATAAAGGCTATTCCTCATTTCTTTCCTCACGCCCTTGTCATTTTCCCTCTCCTTTTGGCTAGACCGTCCTTTCACTTTTCTTCTCATTTTCCACCTTTTTTCCTCCTCTCACTCTACTCCTGTTTTTAAGGTTTCCACTTGGGTCTCATCATCCACAATCACATGAAGAGCAGAAAGGACGGGAGAAGACTGGCAGGGAAGAGGAGAGGCTGGTATGGATGGCACTGAAAGCTACATGCCTTTAGCAAATAAAAACTAGACACACACATTGCTGCAAAGGGAACCTTTTATATGAAGTTCTCCTTTTAAAGAGAATTTTAAAGGAAGTTGCCAGAAAATAGGATTCTGAGTTATTTCCATGGGGATAGTAATAAGATAAACTTAAAGCAAAAGAATGTTCAAAATGGAGAGCATTTCCGGCTCTTAGAGGGTTCTGAAAGGTCATCTGACCCAATCTCCTCACTTTACACATTAGAATGCAGATCTGGAGACACTATCTGATTTGCATAAGGTAGCAAAGGCAGTGTGTAGGTGGGTGAGGGGTTGAGGAACCAGGAACTCACATCTGCAGGCTCCCAAAACAGCACTCGTGACTGTTTTTACAAATTGGAAAAACACCCAAACCAATTTCATCCTAGGTGTCCTGCTTAAGTGACAAGCTGTAGCAAGTTGGGAAATTAGGAATTTTAGTATATTTTGCAAAAGCATCCATCAGAACTTATTCCAGCCTTCAGAAAGCGTGATGCAAAAGAATCCTCTCCTTTACTACCTTAAATTACAGGCGGCACATTTAGTGACGTTTCCCTAACTCATTTGTTTGGGAAGTGTTGAAACTTCTCTGAGGAGTCCAATCTTTTTTGTCTCCTTGTGGTTTGTTTGAAATTCATTATCCTCTTTCATCCCCTAAGATCCCTTTCTCTCCCTCCCCCTTCACCCTCCCTCCCCACCCCAGTTCCATGTCAAGTCTGAAGGATCTTAAAGGGAAATATCACGGTCACCAAGGACTTATCATCATCACCAAGATTGATCCCATATGGTGTCTACCAAGATGAAGGGAGGGGCTACAGCTCTTGTGTGCTCCACAGGGACGATGTGGGAGCACCACTCCTATTGCTCTTCATTCCCCGTCCCTGAGATGAGCTCAGCCTGCTAGACCCCAGAATTTCTACTCCCCTGGTTTCAATAGTGCTTCCAACCATGCCTTTTCCATTTCTTCAAGTGCTTTTCAAAAGCTACACGGTTCGGAATTTTGAACAGCTTCAAAAATACATTTCATCTGATCTCGTGCCTACAAAATTCATGCTCAGATTTACCTTTGAGCTCTTGCCTATTCTTTCTAATTCAATTGCTCCTTTGTGTCTATAAATTATATTTAGATGTTTTGTTCTCTTTTCTCTAGTTTGTTTAGTTTTCAGGATGGAAGAAATCTCGTCTCAAGCTCTAATTACAGCTCCAGCACTAATCTGTCATTTGTTTCCAAGCTGTTTGAAGAGGTGTCTGTTCAGTTCTTACCCCCCTCAAACTGAGCTCTCTGCATGTCAGTGGAGATTTCCAGAGGCTTCTTCTCTTCACCTTGCTTTGATCTGGGTTCTGAATTTTCCCCCCTAAGGTGATGTGCTACAAGGGAGGGAGGGAAACAAAAGATGGTAAGCACAGAAAATGCTAGGCGAGAATGGCATTCAACCATCCCCTCTCACATTATCCTCACAGCAACAGTTCCCAAAGCATCTTTACCTCAGCTCCAAAATGGTAACTATTAATAATGTTTTGAGTTTGTTTCTTTTAAAGAAAGAAGTGACTTGCTGTTTGGTCTCTTCCCATGGTCTTCATTGTTTGGCCTGCTGTGTTTGGAGAGGCCAAAGAAAGTCTTGCTGCAAGAAGGAAGATTTGTCTGGCTCCACTAATTGCTTGCCCAGTTACCGGAGCATTACAGCTTGTGCCAATGGCTGCACTATTGAAGAGCCAGCCAGAAATGGACATGAAAGGAAAAAGGACACATAAAAGCAATTCTGCTCTAGTAAACTGCTTCATGGCATTCAAGGAGAGGAAAGGCAAACAACTCAAAATGCAACCTTAAAATGTGCTCAGCAAGAAACAAACTGCCCACTGGGGGTCTTTGGAACTTTGTTCTGATGCAAAGTTCAATTATACACTGAACTAATGAGTTATTGGAGGCCAGGCTGTGTTGGAGGAGAATAGGCACTCTTGCTCTGCCACTCTGAAAAAGATTTATCACGTATTTGATGGATTTGCCACATGTTAAGAAATACTTACTTTAATTTCATGAATTCTTTTCCTCTTTTTTTCCACACACACACAAAAATTGTGATTGCAGTGATGGGAAAATGGCTATAACAATTTTTAACATATGTGAGATGGTCCAAGAGGTGTATCATATTTAGATGGTTTCAGAATTTCATTAATCCACCTTCTAGAAATGTGATATTTTACAGATTTTACTTGTGTGCAGTACAAAGACACACAGCTAATTCTTAACAGACACTGAAGAGCAGTCCCTCTTTTCCCAACATGCTCCTCACATTTCTTTAGTTGTTTCAACCAAGAAAAGAAACTTATTAGATGCCAAACTCCTGGATTCTTATCCGAATCCTCTTCAGAAAACAAGTCATCTCTGCTTGAATAAAGTTCACATGATATGGGATTTGTGGCCAAAGGCTTTTTAACTTATTGGGCAAGAGTGGCACCTGTTAAGTTTTGCCTTGTGAGATTCACGACAAAAACTTCAGTTTCAAAGTTAATAAAATATATATCATTGAACTGAAGGGACCCTGCAGGGCAGACGAGCCAAATTCCTGGGATGAATTTCCGGGGATGACCATTTACCACTGTGGCTTTACCTAAATATTAACTAAAAATGTCTTCTTTTAGGCAAAAACATCTGTTAACCCTGAGCCTCTGCACTCTTGAGCTAAGTGCCATTGTTAAGCCTGCTGACCTTTTCTCCCCTGGAAATTTATCCCTGAGTGTCTTACTGAAGCAGGGCACACTGTTGCATGGGTATCTTCTTGCTCCGACCTGACTGATTGAAGCTCTGCCAGCAGAACAAGCATAGATCTGAATATAAACTAGAAAGGTTTCACCACAACGCAGGACTAATTGCAACCCTTGTCGGGAATTTGCAGATATGTAGAAATGCAAAAGGGAGTTGAGCTCATCACTTTGTTGCTAGGTAGAACCATGCTCAAATAATCCCCCTCCCCCCTTTTTTTTTATTTTAAGAAAATGAATTGGTAATTAAGTGCCTTCATCCAGCAAGAAAAAAAAAATAAAGAAGTATTAAACACAACTTGGCTAAAGGAGCTAATATTTTGAAGGGAAAAGAGCTCTATAAAATGATTACAGTAATACTAAGTAATCCTGCTCCATTTCTATGAGCTCGCACCTACTCCCCCCATTCCTCCACCGCTCTCTGTTACCCCTAACCTCCCATTCCCAGAATCACCCTGCTCCAGCCTTGCTGGTCTCTTTACTGTGTTCCAATCATGCTCCCATTTTAGCGCAATTGCTCTTCCGTCTGCCCTGAACACTCACCACCCTCATGTCCAAAAGCGTGGCTTCAAATCACTGTTCAATCTCACCTTCTTTACCCTGACCACTTTATTTAAATTTGTGACATGCCCTCCAGCCCCAGCTCTCCACCCCTCTTTCCCTGCTCAATTTTTTTTTCCTAACATTTATGATCTTCTAACCCACTGTAGTAGGTTGAATTACATACCCCAATTTAAGGCATGTTCTTAATCTTAATCCACATTCCTGTGGGTCTGAATCCATTGTAAATAGCGTCTCTTGACAATGCTATTTTCAGTTAAGGTATAGCCCAACAGAATGAGGGTGGGCCTTAATCCGGATTCAGGAGTCCTTTATAAGCAGAAGAAATTCTGAGGTAGTCAGAGGTAGCCCCAGGGAGAAGCCAGGATGCCAGGAGCCGTAAATTAACAGAATCCAGAAGAGAAAGGAGAGGATATATCCATGTGGAGCTAGACAGGGATACACAAGCAAAGGAACCAGATTGCTGGCAGCCAGCACCAGAATGTCATGGCTGTGGGGAGAAAGCATAGCCTTGCTGATACCTCAGTCCTGGACTTCTCCTATCTTCAAATCTGTGAACCAATAAATTCCTGCTATTTAAGCCAATCCATTGCACAGTATTTGGTATAGCAGCCTGGCAAACTAAGATGCGTTGTATGATGTACTTATTTATTGTGCCTATTGTGCTTTTTCTCTCTCCCACACTAGAATGTAAACGTCATAGAGGCAGGAATCTGTGTGTTTTGCTCCCTGGTATATCTCAAGTGTGTAGAATAGGGCCTGTCACATGGTAGTGTTCCATAAATATTTGTTGAACATATAAACTGTTTGAGGAAGCAGAAGGCCATGTCAAAGAAAATAATAGAGTACGGAAGAATCTGATTTAGAAGTTCTCTTCCAACAGGGGCAAGTATAAGCATCTCCACTGCTGGGGAAAGTTGTGGGCGGGGGGGGGGCGGGCAGGGAACAAGGCAAAGAGGTCAGCCTGGAGGGTCTGGCTCTCCTTCAGGGCTTAAACCCCTGGAAAGAGGGAACTGGGGACTGTAGGAACCCCAGGAAGGCTGGTGGAGAGCTCCCAGGACAATTCTCAGAGTAAAACTCAGGGAAATTACCCTCCCTGCCACTCAATGTTTCTTGGGCTCCCTCTGTGCTGCCCAGGAAGGAAGCAGAAAGGGAAGGGGTGAGAAACTGAAATATGATGCAAGTGTTCAAAAGAGACTGAGTTAGACCAAAGGTAGCTATTTTAAACTATTAAAGAATGAATTTCTTTTTCTGATAATTTTAAGGGTTTTTTAGTCCACCATAAGCAGGAATAAGACCTATCATAAAAAATAAAGGAACCTAAATTCTTTTTTGCACATTTGAGTTGTGAAGCATAAATTTCAACCCTGCTACATTTGCTTATGTCTCTCTCTACAGCTAGACTTTAAGCACCACAAAGGAAAGACCCATATCTATTTTGTTCACTGTTGTAGTTCTAGCATCTAGCACAGTGCCTGCAATGTGGTGGATGATAAATACCCTTGTTCATTGGATAAGTCATTAATTTAAAGAATGAATCAATTAATTTATTCCATATGGTCTCTGGTGTCAAACTGCTTTAATCAAATCCTTCCTTTGCCACTTACTAGCTGTGTGACCTTGGACAAGAGACTTAACTTCTCTGTGCATCCTTTACCTCAAATACAGAGGAGATGATATTAACAGGCCTACTTTGTAAAGAGTTCTTGTGAGGGTTGAAATGAGTTAATGCAGGCACAGCACTTAGAACAGGTATGCCAGGCAATGTAGACAGTGACTCCATTTCTTCACCCAGTTATGGCAGGAATACTTATTGAAATACTAATTTGTATTTTGTTGCCTTCATTTTTTTCCCATGACCTCTGTTGGTTTGTGTTTTGTGGACCCCAGAAAATTATGTCCTTAAGCTAATCCATTCCTGTGCCTGTAAACGCGGTGTAGATGTGGGCTTTTTTACTAGATTCAGTTAGGGGAACTTTAATTAGATCACTTTGATTAGATCGCCTTAGGGCCTTTGATTGTACTACTACAGTGAGGCATCACCCAGACTGAGTCTTTGCCCTCTTGCTGGGGTCTTATATAAGCGGAGAACTGAAAGCAGAAGCACACAGAGAAATACAGCCGCCATTTCGACCCCGCCATGTGAAAGAGAAGATCACCTGCAGTCGCAGAAAGACAAAGAAGCTGAGGCTGAGAGAGGCCCTGTAGGCCAGAGGCTGTGTATGCTCTAAATCAGCAGAGCACAGAGGCATGGAAAGAGGCCCCTAAGAAGCTAGGCTTACAGAGCAGCTCAAAGCTGAAGAGACAAGCCATGCCATGTGCTTGACTGCCCACAGCTGAGCTCAGAGAGAACGCGACCTGGAGGAGGAGGCAGAGACCCAAATGGAGAGCCGCCATTTTGACTTGCTGCATGGCAGGAGCCCAGGATCCAGCCAGAAGCTGACCTTTGGTGAAAAAGCATCTCTGATGATGCCTTGATTTGGACATTTTGTAGCCTCAGAATTAGAAGTTTTTACCCCAAATAAAGTTTCCATTATAAAAGCCAGCCCATTTCTGGTATTTTTGCATCAGCAGCCTTAGCAAACTAAAACATCCCCATTCTAAGGACATGGCCCAATTTCCATGACTCTGAGTCTCAAGGGAGAATGGTTAGAAGGGAGGTCATCCAGCCTGGTGAGTGATAAAGGGAACCCTCCACACCAGGGTGGCCGAAGGAGAAAACAAGGTCTAGGAAAAAGGCTGCATGGCCACTGGAGAGCAGTACCATAACCATAGGGGCCACCATCTTTGAGAGACAGTTAGGGTCTAGGCAGTGAGGACAGCAGTAGCAATGACAAACTGAAGATTAGGAAAATGTCTATTTCCTGAGCACCACATGTGTCCACAAATTCTTGTACAACCCTGGGGCAGTTGTGTGGGAGTCTTGACTCAGCTTAAGTTTCCTGCCAACCCAGGGTATTGGGGCAGTGGAGGTGGGGAGAGGTTGCTTCTGAGTCAGATTTTATTTGATACAAAAAAAGATAAGGAAATGTGACCTACATAAATGCATTTATGGAGAAGGATTCTCACCACTACACCACTACTTAACAGGCTTACAATTCCAGAAACACAGTGACCCTAAAATTTCTCCAAGGAGCTTCTCCATAAACAATTCCAAATGGCTTTTGGAAGTTGGGTTCAAGGGGGTACCGGATACAATTTAGCCTCTTTCTAAAACCCGCACAGTATACTCCTCAAAAGTGTGAGTGGGGCTCACCTACCCAGAATGTCAGGTGTACCCCACCAGGCCCTATGGGCAGGGTCTAAGAGTGGGAGTAGGCCATGGGCTGGGCTCCTGGGGTGGGCTCTGGCATGAACCGCAACTCTTGGCAAGGCGAACACTACCCAAGTGGCTCTGCTCTCCAAAGAGCTCAGGAAGACAGTTTCCAATGTCGACTGCTTATTTCACATTTACTCGATTTTCAGACTTAAGCCTGAATCCTATAATCATGCCCTCATAAAACTAAATTTTAGAGTTCAACTGAGAATTGCATTAGACTTTTTATAAAAAATCACTCTTTCTCCATACAGAAATGAATTTTCCCTTCTTCCCATGACTTAAATGGATCTGGAAAAAAACTTTTTTTAATCACATACATGTTTTATATCTGGACTTAGACCAAATCTGTAAAATATGTTTCCTTTCCCATCAATTAATGACTACTAGAGTCTGGTCAGCATTTTCTTTCTTTATTAGAGAGTTGTAGGTTTACAGAAAAGTACAGTATTCCCATATAACCCCTTCACTTGAAGTTTTCCCTATTTTTAACACTTTGCATTAGTGTGGTAGCTGTGTTACAACTGATTAAACAATATTATTATAATTATATTATTAACTATAGTCCACAGTTTACTTTAGATTCACTGTGTTGTATAGTTCTATGGTTGCTTTTTTAAATTTTTTACTCTAGCAATATATATACAACCTAAAATTTCTCCTTTTGACAATATCCAAATATACAATTCAGTGCTGTTAGTTACATCCCCAATGTTGCTACCATTACCACCATTCATTACCAAAACTTTTCCATCACCCCAACAAGAAAAACTCTGTATCAATTAAGCATTAATTCCCCATTCCCTACCCCTACCTTTGCCGTACATTATAGTTTCTGACTTTATGAGTTTGCTTGTTCTAATTGCTTTATATCAGTGAAATCATACAATATTTGTCCTTTTGAGTTTGGTTTATTTTATTCAACATGATGTCTTCAAGGTTCATCCACATTGTCACGTGAATTAGAACTTCATTTCTTTTTAATACTGAATAATATTCCATTGTGTGCATGTACCACATTTTGTTTATCCATTCATCCGTTAATGAACACCTGGGTTGCTTCCATCTCTTGGCAATTGTGAAGAATGCCATTATGAATATTGGTGTGCAAATATCTGTTCGAGTCCCTGCTTTCAGTTCTTTTAGGTATATACCAAGAAGTGGGATTGCTGGGTCATATGGTAATTCTATACATAACTTTCTGAGGAACCGACAAAGTGTTTTCCACAGCAGCTGCACCACTTTACAATCCCATCAATAATGAATGAGTTTCCCTAGTTCTACACATCAAGCACTAGTTATTTTCCATTTTAAAAAATAGTACCTATTCTAGTGGCTGTGAAATGGTATGTCATGTGGCTAATGATGTTGAGCTTCTTTTCATGTGCTTTTTGACCATTTGTATATATTCTTTTGAGAAATATCTATGTAAGTCTTTTGCCCATTTTTTAATTGGGTTGTTTGTCTTTTTGTTGTTGAGTTGTAGGTGTTCTTTATATATTCTGGATATTAAACCTTTATCAGACATGTGGTTCCCAAATATTTTTTCCATTTAGTAGGTGGTCTTTTTACTTTCATGATGAAGTCCTTTGTTGCACAAAAGGGTTTTAATTTTGAAGTCCTGTTGATCTGTTTTATCTTTTGTTGTTCATGCTTTTGGTGTAAAGTCTAAGAAACCATTGCTTAACACAGGTCCTGAAGATGCTTCACTATCTTTTCTTTATGAGTCTTATAGTTTCAGATCTTTTTTTTTTTTAAATTTGAAACAAATTTAATAAAGCTGGAAAGCAAATGGATAAGTATTAACTAACTTCTTCTTTTTTTTTTTTATTATGGGTAAAAATCAAAATTCTCACAATACATACAAACATTTGTAAAATGATATATAAATATATATGCATATATGTGTATTTGCTTACAAAAATGTTATTTTTTATATATATATATACATATATTTTAAGAGGTGCTTAGATTACCTAAAATATTACATGGAACCCACTGGGATTCCCATGTTGCCCACCTCCCACACCTCCCACCACATCCCACACAAACATCTCCCACAGTGTGGCCCACCAACCTCAATGAACTTACACATCCTGGAGCCTTGCCACCAACCATAGACCACAGTTCACACTGTAGACCACACTCTCTCCCACTCAGTTCTGAGTGGTGTGTGCTGATTTAAAATGGCCTACATCCATTGCCACAACAGTACTCAGGACAACCTCCAACTCCCAAAGAAGCCCCTGTATTTCAACTGCTCATCCCCTCCCTACCCAAAAACTGTCAAGTGGCCACTGGCTCCACCTCATTGTTATAATTTCTTGCATTGCAAGAATCACCATATGTGAGCAAGAGAATACCATCAAGTCCACTCTAGTCCATAGTTCTTCCCCCAATCCAGAGGCGACTGGGATGGTGATGTCCACTCCAACTCCAAGTGAGACAGGGCTTATATCCCATGGATATGGTGGGTGGGATGATCCTGCCTGCAGATGCAGGCCCTCTCCATTCCCT